>WURV02220650.1:0-10466 GCA_011762755.2 Epimenia babai
GTCACATACCTGGTGACAGCAGGTAAACAGATATAATGAATCAGGTGTGTCACATACCTGGTGACAGCAGGTAAACAAATCTAATGAATCAGTTGTATCACATACCTGGTGACAGCAGGTAAACAGATATAATGAATCAGGTGCGTCACATACCTGGTGACAGCAGATGCATTAAGATAACAACGACGCTCCATGTTCCACAGGATGCGGTTCTTCTCTATTTCCGCCTGAGCCCGATGTTCTCGATCGTCCTTGTGGCGATAATCACCATCTTCGTGTTCAACCGCGATTTCTTTCACGGCACTGTGACACGTCAGTTATGTCACATAATCAGTCGCTAACACGGAACATGGAACACGGAACATGGAACACGGAACATGGCTACTTAAATGAGAATACGATCATCATTAATAACGTTTATCGCATGAATGACATGGACAGAGCGCTATCTACCTCTCTGAAATATCTTCTCACATTTACCAATTAGAATAGGCTAGTTAGTTACTTAGATAGAAATAGGCCGATTACCCAGGGGGAAACAATTAACTGTTGTTAAGTGGTTAGTGTTGGCCATTTGTGGCATTTTTGAAAGGCAACCAATGTGGTGACCATGACAAACGGATCAGTAATAAAGGGAGAAAATCCCGGTGAAAACAGACAGTCTGGGCAGAGAGTTGACCTTTGTCCATCTATGTCAGATGTATGGAGTTTGTCACACAACCCGCTTAGGCTGTGACAGTTGATTAATGACAATGAGATTATAAGATAGCGGAGAGGTGAACATCATAAAGACCATCCACGGAGCATCACATCAGTCACATCAGAGGTAAGAAGCCCCGACATCCTGACATAACCACACCGGGGCTACCCAGACCCTCATGGCTATTTGAAGGTTGAATTTTATACACACACGCACGCACGCACACACACACACATATATATATATTGTATATATTGCAGTGCTTCTTTATAGATGTTAGTCAGTTGCATAAAATAAAATTCAAATATTTTATTTGAATAAAAAAATTATTTCATTCAAATGAAATTCCTTCTCAATATTCAAGCATAAAAATATCGTTCATTGTATCGAGTGAAAGCCAGACATGGGGAAAATCTCTGTAGTGTATGGATTTGAACTCAATACCTACTGTATGAGAGTATGCCCTTCTAGCTACCTCACCGCTGTCCCAGCTAGGAGTTGATGCTGTAATATTACCGTGTATATTTCATCTGCTATATCTATAAAACACCTGTTTGGGATAAAGATCGAGAGCCCCTGGGCACCTGCAGGATTCGGCCATCTTTTCTCTTTGACTGGTGCTTCTTTCTCGACGGCTGGCTTCAGCACACCGTTGGCAAAAACAACCGGGTACTCTTTCTGCATGCAAGTGCAAAATGTGCCACTATCCACGATACGACAGTTTGTCATTTACGTATCATGTTCAAAACTGCCGCTATATTTAAACTGTAGCTTCCAGAATGTTCTAAAGGCATTAACCCTCGTCCTACTGAACAGCGACATCTTTGCAAAATACATGATAAATAAGACAATTTAGCAGGACAAACAGTAGCGAAAGTGCAAAGAGGCAGTATGAGCAACTGGTGACTTGGTATACAAGCAACCTCAGTCGCATGACAAACAGGGATAAAAGAAAAAATAAAAAGAACCTCAATAAAGTGAGTGGAAAGATGATATGTAATTGAAATAAATAAGTTGAATATCCAGTATGTCAATATCTCTTCATTTTTCTCGACTCACTTTATTCCACTATCCAGTATGTCAATATCTCTTCATTTTTCTCGACTCACTTTATTCCACTATCCAGTATGTCAATATTTCTTTATTTTTCCTCTACTCACTTTATTCCACTCTCCAGTATGTCAATATCTCTTCATTTTTCTCGACTCACTTTATTCCATTATCGAGTATGTAAATATTTCTATATTTTTTATCTACTCACTTTATTCCACTATCCAGTATGTCAATATCTCTTCATTTTTCTCTACTCACTTTATTGAATTATAATTATTATACTATTGTAATACAATAAATTGCGTACATCTTGGCTGAGGGGCAGTGGTAGAGCCGCCGTGTACATGTGGTTCGAGTTGAGGACAAATTGCTCGGGGGGAGAGTAGCACGACTCAATCGTGATCGACATGAGGTTGGATAGCTTCATCGTGTCCTCCTCTATGAGTGGCGCCGATATGCTCAGTGTTGCTGTGATCGTCGGCTGCAGGGAGATGTGCAGCACAGTTAGATGGGTAGCACAGTGAGATGTGCAGCACAGTGAGATGTGTAGCACAGTGAGATGGGTAGCACAGTGAGATGTGCAGCACAGTGAGATGTGTAGCACAGTGAGATGGTTAGCACAGTGAGATGGGTAGCACAGTGAGATGGGTAGCACAGTGAGATGGGTAGCACAGTGAGATGTGTAGCACAGTGAGATGTGTAGCACAGTGAGATAGGTAGCACAGTGAGATGTGTAGCACAGTGAGATGGGTAGCACAGTGAGATGTGCAGCACACTGAGATGGGTAGCGCAGTGAGATGTGTAGGACAGTGAGATGGGTAGCACAGTGAGACGTCCAGCACAGTGAGATGGGTACTATGGGTGCGGTGATGGGGCATAGACTCAACCGTAAGACATATATGGGACATACAAGAGACATTGAAAGACAATTATGTGACACGAAATACATATATGAGACATTAAAGGGCATACACGAGAGAATGAAAGTCATAAAAGAAACATTGAAAGATACATACGAAACACTGAAGGGCATATACAAGACACTGAAAGACATATACAAGAAACTTAAAGTCATATACAAGACACTGAACAGCATATACTAGAAAAGAAGGACATATACAAGATATATACATATCAAAAATTGCGAGTAATATACTGAACATTGTGAGATATATTAGACATAATGAAACACTGCAAGGTGTATTCCTGAAGTGGTTTAAGACAGGGTGATTAACAATTATGTATTATGAGAAAGTATATTACTATTTACGTCGCATATATGGTGTAGGCTAGTACGCATGTTTTATTACATCACGTTCTGGTATGCTTCAAGATGGTGAGGTTAAGCAATAAAAAGCAGCAGTCAATACAGCAGGAGAAAGGTGCGGGAAGGCCGACCACCAGATGGATAGAAGCTAACATAATGGCAATAGGGGTAGCCAATGCGGTTGGTTCTATGAATAACTGGAAAAAAATGCACAGAAATAACCCATACCTGTGATGAGACTTGAACCCACGACCTCCAGATAACCGGTCAGGTGCTCTACCAACTGAGCTACATGGGCTAGCTTACTCCAGTGCATTCAGGTATTTAACACCGTTTTTAGGAACCACAGATGTTTAAAGTCCGTATATAATAGCCAGCGATATACACACATATCTGTTACAAGCTTGATGATGGACCATAAATTGATGGGCTGATTGTCAACATAGACATTGCCAGGTATGGTTACGAGCAGAGTCCTACAAAATTAACAAGACGCAGATCACAGGAATTTAAGATAAGCCAGACATAATTATGAATCACCCTGTATATACACGGAGTGGCAGAAACATATCCCAAATATACTGAGACATATGTCACTTGTTTTAAAACAACACGAGGGCACAAAACTCACGTGTTTCGCGTCTGGAGGCATGTTTTCTAAAGGCGATCCTTGTACAGGACATAACTGCTGCTTGTATTCGACATTCGTATCACCTGACAAAAATTCAATAAAAATGTGGGTAAATTAGAAAAATTCCATTTATTTCCAAAATATAATATGGCAAAAGAACATTTGTTAACATTCTTAGCAAAATATAAATGGAGCACAGAGCATAGCAGTTATAATTTGTAAAAGGTTAACTACTATGAAAATTGTTTGTAGCATAATTTTGTAGACCTTGAGTCTTTTTATATTAAAATAACTAGAAATGGATTTTAAATGCAGTTAGTCGTAAGAATTATTAATGAGCCAATTAATATCAAAATAATTCACAAAATGGTGAAAATGAGGAGAAAGCATGCACGCACTGCTCAAAACATGCATGTGACACAAATAGATAAAAATTAGAAAAATTACTGCAGTAAAACTAAAAGTCAAAAGAATAGTAATAGCTGATATAACTTATGCCTAAATGAAAAATTTTCTCATGGAATTTCAGATTTTTATGTAGTTTTTAATCTTTTTAAAACACTGATAACTATTTTAAAGCATTTCAAAGTCTATGGGGACAGGATATGGCATATTGACGTGTACTAGATGGCGTTATCTTAGCTTACCTTTCAGGAATGGGAAAAGATCAAGTGTGAGCTGCCCTAATATCAACACTTTCTCCTCCTTTTGCTTCTTTTCCTTTGGTAAAACTTCCAAAACTGTTACTGTCAAACAAATAAAAAAATGTCATTTGAAAACCATTCAAATGATGAGGTGCATTCTGTTGATCAATCAATTGTCACATTTTTAGCGACTCGAGCATTTTGCTCGTTTGTATGAAATTACATATAAATGAAAAGGTGTACTGACTAGCCTCGCTGTCAAAGATACAGTCAAATACCCCTGAGTACAAAGGGGAAGTAACCCAAATTAAATTATTGACTTAATGTATGTTATTTCCCTTTACTGTAACAAAGTCTATCATCAGACGGTATAATCAGTTTTAATAAACATGCATAAATGTAGCTAGCGATGGCAGTACTTACTACCACCTCTAGATGGGTACTATCATAAAAGCTAGAAACTTAGTGGATAGGATATCGATCGCAACCCAATAGCCAATACTTGTGTATAGGATCATGGCCGAAATTAGCCACTTTATTAACTAATTAGTCAGAAAAAGGCTGATAACCAAGGTAATCATTAATGGGACTATTTTTGGCCCTTTACAGAGCTATTCTAGTGAATAAAAGAAGTAGACGAGGTAACTGTCATAGAGATCATCCAGAGAGCATATGAAAAACCACACTGTAATAACATAACCACACTGTAAGGGCTAGCCTACCACACTGTGAGCACTACCCTACCACACTGTAAGGGCCACCCTACCACACTGTAAGCACTACCCCACCACACTGTAAGCACTTCCCCCACCACACTGTAAGCACTACCCCACCACACTGTAAGGGCCACCCTACCACACTGTAAGGGCCACCCTACCACACTGTAAGGGCCACCCTACCACACTGTAAGGGCCACCCTACCACACTGTCAGGGCTACCCTGACACCGAGTCAGTTCTAAGATCCCCGCAAAGTACCACAGTTAGTTTACTAGCTATCCCGAGAATACATCTGATGGTGATTTGAAGAGAGAAGCATGAGCAATGGTACAAAAGAATGACTAACCGAGTACGGGCTTGTGGGCGATGTCATCCAACATAAACGGGTCATCAACGTGACAGTTGATGGCACATGAGTGGTGCACTTCCACACATGGAGTGTCCGCAGTAAACTCAAATTTATGGCTGTCTCCCAGAGGTCGATCATTGAACTCCACTTTCACTATGGCCATGCCGCTCTCCCCTTTGCTCCCGCGCTGAAACCACAGCGAGAAAATTGCACTTGATGATTATAATTACACAAGACCGATAATCCAAGACAATTCAGCAGCATGGGGATAAAGACATGCTGAGGTTCCATTTCGTGTTCATGTAATAGATATATAGCGTTCTACATTATATAAGATCACTTTAGGGCCAACGTATAAAAAACATTCGAACATTTTTTACTCAGTGGATAGTCATTATTTCCTTCTTTTTTATCCTCCTTTACTGCTTCAGAAACATAAGGTTTCTGATGGCTGCTTTAACAGCACTCTTCCATCTTTTCCTGGAATGGATTTTTGATTCCTCCCATGTCAGACCCAAGGCTTTTAGTTCACAAAGAAGGCTTCTCCAGGTCTTCTTAGGGCGTCCTCTCTTCCTCTTGCCCTACGGGTTCCAATCGAGCGACTGCCTTATATTTTTAAAAGGCTCCCTATTCAAGCTGCAGCGAACCCATGGCCACTCTCTCCGCTGGACAACCACTAACAACTCGTTTGTTCTTGTCTACAGATGGGTGTTTGGCACCTGTGTAGGACCTGCCGCTAACATCTGTTGATGAAGGTCCAGTTCTTGCTGGATGGGGGTCATGGCAGTCACTATTTTGGACTTGCGTACTATGACTAAAACAAGATTTTGTATACAAGTACACTTTATACAAACAAATATATGGGATTGCATGCATTGTTGCAACCTTTACTCTATTATGTTTCCCATTTCATTTTTCTGGCTAGATCCTTTCCCATACATATACATATATATATATAGGACACACCCCCTACCCATCCCCTATCTCATTATGCCTGATAAAGTATACCTCTATATGAAAGCACATATTAACTAATTACCTTAGTTAATAAGGTATTACCTTTAGTTTTTATCAAACATTATACTTTTTGTATTATGGTTGATATGGAAATAAACATCACTATCATCAACAAAAAACATAGTTTTATCGATATCCACATTTTTATTCACACAAAAAATTGTTCATAGATAAAAGATAGGTATATATGAAGACGTACCAAATACTTCACATAGTCAATGTTGACAATGATTTGCTGTATACTCTTAACAAGAGGGCTCTCTGCCAACATGATTGCCTGTGAATCACCCGCACTGAAAACAATAAAAATCATCCTGACGAGTGCCAGAGCTTTTATGACTATGCTTACATTGACAACTGTGCATATAAAAAGTGTCATATAAAGCTTTTATTAATTTTAGTTTTTATTAATAAATACAGTAGTATATGCCTACGCTGAAATATAATAATTCGTTGACCAAATGAATGTAACGAATGAGAAATCTTTTGACTCCAGTCACTGAGACGATGATCAACTTAATTATTTTAGGTATTTTTTCACATTATTTTGAATAGATTACGACTAGTCAATCTTTACACTGCCAATTATGAAACGTAATCATGAAACTAAACAATAAATACTCTGTAATGTCTAAAATGCAATCAAAATTATTGCGAGGCTTGGGACATCGTTATGATATAATGGTCATCTACCTTTTTGCAACAGATAAAACTTTAATAAACAGTAGTTGATGACAGTAATTAAATAGTATTGGCGTTTTTCAATTTACCACTCCAGGTACCAAAACGCAAACATCGTTTCCATAGAAACACAATTTACAAACAGTATGTGAATTCATTAATACAATGATTAACATTGCGAAGGGAGAAATTCTATATTTATTATTGTAGTTGCATTAAAAATAGTGATAGCAATTACGGCGCGAGGATAATTTAATTGTGATATCCTACAAATTAAAATAAGCATTGCTATGATATATTTTTAGAATTAAATTTTTTTATCTGCCAAATTCTAATTTGGTTCTTAAGCAATATGAATATTGTTTCGGTTTTACTTTCACTTTCGCTGGTCGTTTACTTATTGTCACTGTAGTGCTACATGGATTCACTGTGATATATATTTTTACATGAGAGACAAGCTTGAACGATAGTACCCATTATGAAAGCTGTTGTTCAGCGAGTCACTAAAGCGAGTGTTTTAGGTTGGCCGCCTTGATATTACTATAGTTTAATTTCCGATGCTCTAGAAAACGTCCTGTAGCCCTAAACTATTAGAACAAAAGGATAACGTCCTCGATTATAAATACGTCCCATTAGAAAACGTTTCACTCGAAGAAAAAAGACTATCCAATGGCATTACATGTTTACTATAAATTTAATACTAAAATATCATAATAAATGACAATTTCGTCTATTTGAAGTACCTAATACAATATTGTCATCATTATACACCATTATATCCTGTGTCATAACATGAGTTGGATTTTTGGGGGAGTTTTTTTGGACGTTTTTCATTGGACATTTCTTCCCAAAAGCCTAATTTGAGGAAAATTATACCTCCGCTATGTTTTAGTTAAATATGGAGTACTGTAGAAAATTAAGTAGAGGAGGTATAAATGAAGTTTAGCCATGTACATAGAATTATAAATTTTCTTTCCACCATAACCCATTAACTTTTCTTTTATTTTCTATACAGTACTGTTTTCTAACAAATATATTTGAATCAAAGAGAATTAAAGAATTTTTGTTTTTAAGTATATTTAGGTTATTCTATCTCGCACATATCTATGGATTTATGTAGCGTGTTCACATGTTGCGCATATCCGTACTGTGTATGTTTGGACAATCAATTTTCAACATCTTCCATTTGTCTAGCGTTTATGTAATAACTATATTGCGCAATAATATAATATGGTATGTTCATTTTGTATAATGAAATCAGTATTTTTGCATCGTATATCATACTGCATGTTTTAGTGAATGGAGACGTCATAAGTAACATCAACAAAGGCTTGTGTGTGCTTCTTGGTATAGATCGGGAAGATACAATGAATGAACTCAAAACAATGTTAGTCTCAGGCCCGGAGCAATCAGCATGTTAATTTATGTAATATATTGATAATAATTTATATAACATTTTATTGCATATTTTGATAGAATTATAATTTCATATCTAAATTAGTATAGAATTTGCATAGCCAATAGAAATTCAGGCTGACTATCTTTTATAATGACCCATAATAAACACGGGTTAGTATGACTCGTCCTAAAAACTTTTTTAATAATACAGTTAAACCCATCATTCCCCCACAAGATCACTGATTGTGGCACGATATATATTTAATTTACATTACATCACAGTCTTGCCATTTGATATTAGTATGACTCGTACTAAACACATTTTAAATAATACAGTTAAACCCATCATTCCCCCACAAGATCACTGATTGTGGCGTGATATATATTTAATTTACATTACATCACAGTCTTGCCATTTGATATTAGTATGACTCGTACTAAAAACTTTTTTAATAATACAGTTAAACCCATCATTCCCCCACAAGATCACCGATTGTGGCGCGATATATATTTAATTTACATTACATCACAGTTTTGCCATTCGATATTTCTACATACCAAACAATAGTTAGTTGATTAAAAAGGTATTCGAACCATAAAGTTACTGTCATTCTTAACAATCAATGCAATATTTATCTGCCTTGTGATATGTGTGATGCAACCTAAATATCTTTCGCTTTAGCGACTGTGTGTCTGGCACCCATACCTGAAGTGATGAAATGACTAATCAATAAAAACCTTGTCAGGTAGATGTTATATTAATGGGAGTAACCAATGTGGTTCTCAGAGGTCTCCCTATCAGATGTTTTTTTCTGTGCATTTCTCTCCAATTTGATGATAGTTTTTATTTAGCAAATGCATCGATAATTAAACTAAAAGACAGATGGTAATTTTAAATCAGATACACGTATAGTAATAAACCAAAATTTTTTGTATATTAAAAGTTTTTATCTATTGAAAAGGTTTCATATCGCGTTAATCAAATATAGATATAGCCATTCTTTGCGATCCGAAGTTGTACGAATTTTGCTGGCTATTGCTAGTAATATCGTAGTTAGTTTACAAGACTCTATAACATTGAACATTGAGGGAGGAGTTAGCGCATCGTTTGTTCGTTGGACTTGAATCCAGAAGGCCCCGGACCGATTCCTGTAGTAGCCAGTATTTTACCTGTGGCAGTGTTTAGGTAAAAAGTGCCTTTAACTCTGTCCACCTATAGGGATCTGGGTAACCCATCATAGTGAGTTTATGGAAGCGCTCTTTCCCTCGGACATGGCAGTGCTTCGTACGCTCTCTGGATGTCGCTATGGCGGTTACCCATCCTCTGTCTCTTCATCTCATTGTAAACAGTCCTCAACTGTCACGAACTCAGTGTGGCATGTGTAGACTATCTTTAGGTCTTTGGAAGTATTACCTTGAATGGATGAATGTCAGCTGATTTATAGGCTGTCATTAGGTCTTTGGAAGTATTAGCTTGAATGGATGAATGTCAGCTGATTTGCAGGCTGTCTTTAGGTCTTTGGAAGTATTAGCTTAAATGGACAAAGGTCAACTGATTTGTGGGCTGTCATTAGGTCTTTGGAAGTATTAGCTAGAATGGATAAAAGTCAACTAATTTGTAGGCTGTCTTTAGGTCTTTGGAAGTATTAGCTTGAATGGATAAAAGTAAACTGATTTGGTGTTTTTTCACTACAGTTTTTTCCCTAACCCCTAATAACTGAATCCTATCTATTTTTCTTGTTAGCCACATAGGCTAGCTTTGTAAAGGGCCAAGTACGACGATTACTTGATTATCAGGTTATTTCTAACCAGCTAAATAACTAATTGCTGTGCCTTCAAGGTCAGAAAATGTTAGTTCATTATGTAGTCCTTCTGAGTGGATTCGGTTAATTTTACAATCACGCTTGAACAGTTAGCTGCGTAATAAAATAAATAATAATAGGGGTTATTAGAGTGCTTCTTAAATATAGTGGTAGTATATTAACAGACGCACTTTACATGTATTGAT
>WURV02220683.1:0-10465 GCA_011762755.2 Epimenia babai
CAATCACCCCCACCCATCACCGACACCCCGCCCATATCAACCGCCCCATCCACGTCTTGACCCCCCCCCGCGACCCTCATTCCCCAGGTATCCGTCGCTAACACGCACTACATCGGCCCGCCCAGTAACCGGGTGTACGTCGAGACGCCCGAGGGGGTCCCCAGCAAGGTGTCGTACCTGACGGCGAGAATCAAGGGGGCGAATCACTTCGTTCTCAACTGGGGCGAACCGAAACACCACAACGGCATCCTCATCGGCTACGACATCCAATACCGCAAAGGTAACGCCGGAAATATCACGTGACCCCACCCTCCCCCCGGAGGTACGCGGGTTACAGGTTGCTGGAGCGAATGCTCACGAAACACGGCCTCCCGCAAGGGAGGAAATGCGCAGGATCTTCGTGTTTGAATATCCAGAGAAATTTCGTATACATTAATGTAAATTTTACAGTAGTGGTTTTTGACTTCAAATCCGGAGGTCCCTGGTTCAATTCTCACTCTAATCACTGTACTATATATGGCGTTTTTCGAGCAGAAAATGCTGTGCCCATGGCGGTCTGGGTAACCCTTGCAGGGCGGTTCTGTTAGGATTTTTTCCGTCTGACGTTTGCTGTGCTTCAGATGCTCTATTTATGGTCACTATGTCGCTTACCTCCCCGCTATGTCGTCGTCTCATTGTAAATAACCATTGACTATCATGGACTTAGCAGAGTGTGCGACATTTGTAGCTCGTATGTAGACATTTAGAACCGGTGGCGTGAATGGAGGAAGGTCAATAGTCTGCCCAGACTCGGTGGGTTTTTCACATTCGGTGTTTTCCCACTACCCCTCATAAGTGAGGCTAACCAAATCGTTATGTTAGCCACATTGAGACCTAACTCTGTATAGGGCCAAAGATGGCCCACGCAACGGTTACCTCGCTGATCGGCCTATAAATACATACACAAAAAATTTGTGAATTTTGAAGATGGTAAAACCATCCTACCTTTTTCAGTGCGACAGATTAACTCCCATTGATCGAGTAACGCTAAAATTGCCCCCCTTTTTAGATGCATACAGCCTCAAATTACTGAACATTCAGGTTATCCGACCGAGCAAACAGATTAAATGAGTTCAATATAAATTTTTCACTATAATAATTTCGCTCGCCCGAATGAGGAAAAATACTCACGTGAGCTGCATCTGTCACCTGTCCATCCGACTATTAAATCAATCTAGCCTTTAATATCAACGTTAATCTTAAAAAATCCTCCAAAATTCTATACAAGGGGTGGGGGAAAAGCGCCGTAGTTAAAGGCCCCGCCGAGTCTGGGCAGACAGCTGACCTTTGTCCATGCATGCCACCGGTTCCCGCTGCCCACAGACGGCTTACATATATCGCACACTCCCCTAAACCTTTGATATTCGATGAGTTATTCCAAGGAGATGAGGAGCTAAGCTTAATGGAGACCATCCAGACCACAGAGTTACGTCTGAGGGACAGAGAAACTAACAGAACCACACTGCCGGGGCTACCCAGACCGCGAAACTTTCACTTAGCAAATGTCGAACGAGGCTGTCCTGTCAAAGGTCTTAGGTAGCCTCAGTCAGAATGTTGGACAGTGGCCAGGGACACCCGCCCAATGGTGTACAATAGCTACTTATTTCTAGTGTATAATCGCGATGCCGACCCGTTTCAGTGAATGAGAATGAACTCGGTTTCAAGTCTCAGATCATCCAGATAAACGACGTGAAACGGCGATATTTCGTACTCGAGGGCCTGCTCAATGATCAAGAGTACCGCGTGTACATCTGGGCCAAAACTCGCGTGGGACACAGCAAGGTCTTCTACATCGACGTCGTCACCGGACGCGGCGGAGGTACGGGCGAATATATCGGGCACGCTTGTGTGAGTAGATGGGTGGGTGAGGGTTACGTATGACGAATAATACACTGCGATTAGGCAAGGTGGAGACATGGAGATGGAGACGAACGGATGAAGATATGAAGATGGGGAGATAGAGAAGATATGAAGATGTGGAGATAGAAAAGATATGAAGATGGGGAGATAGAGAAAATATGAAGATAGGGAGATAGAGAAGATATGAAGATGGGGAGATAGAAAAGATATGAAGATGGAGAGATAGAGAAAATATGAAGATAGGGAGATAGAGAAGATATGAAGATGGGGAGATAGAGAAGATATGAAGATGGGGAGATAGAGAAGATATGATGATGGGGAGGTAGAGAAGATATGAAGATGGGGAGATAGAGATGACATGGAGATAGGGAGATAGAGAAGATATGAAGATGGGGAGATAGAGAAGATATGATGATGGGGAGATAGAGAAGATATGAAGATGGGGAGATAGAGATGACATGAAGATGAAGAGAGCAAGGCATGAAGATGGCACATTTCTTAAAATTGCGTCGCTGTATATTCCTTCGATATTCCTTGAAATTTCTTCATATATATTCCTTCGATATTCCTTGAAATTTCTTCGTCTGTGTTCCTTCGGTATTCCTTGAAATTTCTACATCTCTCACTTTCAGTGCCGGCCAAGCCGGAATTCGCCTTCGATCACGTCGGCGAGACGAGCTTCAACGTGACGTGGCACAAGGTAGCCGAGGGAGCTCAGACCATGGGGTACCACCACCACGTCGAGTATCGCAAACGGGGTGAGTAAATCAACGCAACCCACCGCTCGGCGAGACCTGTCCGAAAAATGGGTAGACGCCCGATGTCGTCTTTTACTGGTTATACGCGAGCGTTGGAAGTTCTGGACTTCTGCGGCGTCGATAGCGTGTTTGTACACATATCGCATCCGTTCGCGTTGATCAAGACATCTCGGACGTTCGGGTAACGATTTAAAATGAGGTGACGAGTACGACGCATCATGTGATTAGTGAATTCTCGGGGATAAAACGTGCGATATTCTGTTCAAGATCTTGACCCACGATCTCGAGATTAGATACCCTGGCCCCTACCCATTCGAGATACCGGTCTACTGCAATCAGATATAAATGACTTGCTGAGGATCGTCACGGAAAAACCGGACCGGCGGGTGGTTTTGAACCCGCGACCTGTTAGTTACGAGTCAAGTGCACGTACCAATCGCTGTTGGTACCAATCGCTGCTTCCCCAACTTATACTTTTCTAGCATTTCGAGTATTTTCAGTGGCTGCACAGAACACGCTATATCAGTCGGTTATGTCCGCAATCAGCCCATAAAGGGCCAACAATGGCCCACGCGGCGAACCGGCGGTTTGACCTATTCATACATACATGACTGTATGTAAACATCTGTCAATGTAAACGGTAAAGTGTAACATTTATAGACCGCAAGTATCCCCCAATCAAGGCTGTCAGACGCGGCTTACAATGAAATATTTTGGCAGCTATTCAGCGTATATACAATACCAGAGATATCAGGCAACTACCAATTTTGGAGACGGGTTTACTCCATCAATCGGGGATAAATGACTCGCTGAGGATCATCGCAGAAGAGTCGGTTTCGAACTCGCAACCTTTCGATTACAGTCAAGTTACCCCTTGACTAACTGTTTCCCGATGTGGTATCTGAGCGGTGGCGTGTACATGCTGCGTCGTCAACATCCGCAGCAACCAGAGAGACAACATCGGGGGAAAGAGGGGATTGAGATGCTTAGCTTTGGGTTCCGGAAAATACCTGCGCCGTCATTCATGAATCGACGGTTATTAGCCCGGGCGGGTTTAAATCATGAAACGATTTCGCAGGTGAGAAGAACTGGGCGCAGACCCACAAGGAGACGACACATCTGTGGCAGGAGGTCACTAACCTCACGCCCGGAACAATGTACCATGTCAAAGTCATCGCCACGACGGCCGAGGGGGCGTACCCGAGTGAGAGCACCATGCAAAATGTCACCACTCTGTCTGCCGGTAGTGTCTGTGGATTAGTGCCGTTGTTCGCTCCCTTACATACTCACTCTAAAATCGTCAAGAACTTTATTTACCTCCCTTTATCAAAACTTCCAGCATTCGGGGTTATGCCCCTTGATAAACCCTTACAGCTTTTGCGGAGTTACTTCCTCTTATTTGACGCTTACAAAACCGAGAAATACGCTGTTTTCCGTGAGTTATTGATCAATATCCGTCTCCAACCGTGTTTGTGTCGGTAACAAGCTACTGCGGACTATCCCGTTACCTGGATCATTCATGCTCCTTTATAATACTGACTTGTTAATACACGATAAACAGAGTTATCCTCCGTGATTAGGATGCGGTAAATAACGTAGTAAAACCGCCGACTCTGGGCGGACAGACGGCGTCCATCCACACCGCCGGTTCCCAACTCTTACCGATGGCCGACGGCCGTCGTCACGCAACCGTCAAGTCTGCGATAGTCAACGGTTATTTACAATGAGATGACGAGACACCCGATCAGGTGAACGGCATCGACACG
The DNA here is from genome assembly GCA_011762755.2 of Epimenia babai. Lineage (NCBI taxonomy): Eukaryota > Metazoa > Mollusca > Solenogastres > Cavibelonia > Epimeniidae > Epimenia > Epimenia babai. Next base: position 4,424 of record WURV02220683.1, read on the forward strand.
ATCCTGAGAGCATCCCAAACGGAACCACGTCGGATGGAAGAGGTGTCCGAAACGTGTCCGCAAGGTTTTCCGAATTAGTTTCAGTAAATGCAGCAGTGTTTAGTATCAAGTCGTAGTATGTATAGTTTCTCGTAACATGCCCGTCCCCTCCCTCTGCCCCTACAGCGCACGTGGTCCATCACATCGCCACGGCCGGCTGGTTCATCGGCATGATGGCCACCATCGCCATTCTGCTCCTCATTCTCATCATCGTCTGCATCATCAAGCGTAACCGCGGCGACAAGTACCACGGTAACCAGTGTTTATTTTGTATTTTTTACTTCGCTACGGTAGAACGAGCTCGCCCTGCGTTCCGCTATCGATATGTAGCGATGTGTGTGGGAACGGGAAACTCTCTGTTCCTCTCAATTTCCTGAATACAAAAAACTTTCTAAACGCCCGGGAAAGTGTTTCCTGTTTCGTACTTTATTTTCGAGCGTTGTCACGGGTCACTCTATGGAATGGAAATAGTTTAAGGTAAACGGCCGATGAAGGCCTGCCCACATACGCATCGAACGTAGCATTTTTACATGTACAGTGAGTCACTTCTATCTATTACAAATGATGTACAGGTAAACCAGGTGACGTCAAATTACCTTTTTTTGTGTTCTTATCTCATCCACTTCGAGTGTCAGTACAAATGCCTACTTTGAGTTGTAACCTTTAATTTTCATCTCAACCCCTTAACTTTTACATAACCCTCTAACCTTCACCCCAACCTCTAACTTTCACCCCAACCTCTAACCTTCACCCCAACCTCTAATCTTCACCCCAACCTCTAACTTTCACCCCAACCTCTAACCTTCACCCCAACCTCTAACCTTCACCCCAACCTCTAACCTTCACCCCAACCTCTAACTTTCACCCCAACCTCTAACTTTCACCTTAACCTCTAACCTTCACCCCAACCTCTCTCTCCCCAACCTCTAACTTTCACCCCAACCTCTCACTTTAACCCCAGCTCCTACCTTTCAATTTTCAAGTGCCTGCCTCACCCCCGAATTTCAGCCCCACCCCCAAAATTGTCAGTCACAGATATCCTATTTCTCTATAGATGTCTGTCCATTCATCGACCTGGACAGCTACTGCCGCCCACGTGATCAGAGGTCGCTGATCAGAATGATATTCCACGCAACAATCATTCATTTCTATCAATTTACGCTGTCGTTTGCGCTGTTATAGTGCAAGAGAAGGAGCGGTTACGGGGAGCGGACCTGGACAATGGAAACCACATGGATTTCAACCCCTACCTTGACCAGTTGGTATTCTGATCGTTTATCTCTCACGTCACAATTATCTCAGTTTATTAGTGCAGCCTTCTTAGCTATCAGTTCAGGAAGCTCATTAGTGATTTACTGCTCATTTATATGTGTGTTTTAGTGCTAATTTATATGTGTTTTAGTGCTAATTTATATGTGTGTTTTAGTGCTAATTTATGTTTTTAATGCTTATTTATGTGTTTTTAGTGCTAATTTATGTGTTTTTAGTGCTTATTTATATGTGTGTTTTTACTCCTGATTTATATGTGTGATTTTCATGACGGTGCTTAGGCATCATTAGTCGCGGTGCGTAGACTAAAGGTTGATGGCTCTGTCCCTCATGGTATACAAAATCATCACGTGTCAGTAATGTAGCATAGCGTGTCGACGGTGGGCGCTGTGTATCGACGGTGGGCGGTGTGTATCGACGGTGGGCGGTCTGTATCGACGGTGGGATGGTCTGTATCGACGGTGGGCGGTCTGTATCGACGGTGGGCGGTCTGTATCGACGGTGGGCGGTCTGTATCGACGGTGGGCGGTCTGTATCGACAGTGGGCGGTCTGTATCGACGGTGGGTGGTGTGTTGATGGTCGTGCGATTGGGCGAAGGTCATCCTCGATGGGTTTTGCATGTCTTGCACATCAATTTTCTTGGGTCAAATTCAAGATGAGGCTGATGGTATTTGGTGACCGCCTTATAATCACGGTGTCTTAACGCGAATTGTAACGCACGAGACGACTTTATCAACGCGCGTCCGATTTCAGCGGCGACGACAACAGCATCGGCAAGAAGAGCGGCGGTTCGGGCGACCACCCTCACGTCCCGACCCACGGGAGCGACGTCGACAGCATGGAGGAGTACGCCGGCGTCGACCCGTCCAAGTTCAACGAGGACGGTTCGTTCATCGGTCAGTACGGCGACAAGGGCCAGTCGGGCGATCGAAACGAACGGCCGCCGATGTCGACGTTCATGTGAATCGCGCGTCGTTGAAGCGGACGACAAGGACTCGCGTGAAGGCTCGATCGAAAAACGGAATTCGGTGCGGCGGGGCGAAAATTGGGAAGGATGTTTGTTGCGTCTCGGTGTGATCGGATACGCGGCTAACCGTGCGAGTATACGACTAACAGCGTCGTTTTATCTTCTCTATTTGAATGTACGGATGATACTTAAACACTAAGATCCGTCTGGAATCGATAAATCCACGCGGATAACCGCAGAAATCCGTTTATAAAGCCGCTCTTTTTTATGTAAAACGAAGGACTGTAGGTTATCGATGTTATTTATTTTTTAAGTTACCTTTTAACTCGTTCTACCCGTTTATCGACGCAGGATGTGTATTTGAGGATTCTATTCCCTATGTTACTTTTATCTATTGCCCGCTCTATTGTCTCAGTTTTACGACCGTCTGGAATTCCGGTCTTTCCGAGTGGTTATCCCGGATTCTCCCCTCGGTTTTTTTTTCGGTATTTTTTTCCCGTACCTCCGACCGCCCAAACCTCTCGTCCTTCTGTAGCTATGAACCAAGACTACCCCCACGAGGGACTCGATCGTTTTACACAAAAAAATCCTAAGAGGTGTGGGTAGTGTTAGCCATGTCGTAAATACGAAAAGTGAAACTAACATCTTATTGACTGAGGTTATGATTAGCACAAGCTTTCGTACACAAGTATACTTCACCTGAAGATTGCGCCTGATGAAGTGTACGAGTATACTTCACCTGAAGATTGCACCTGGTGAAGTGTACGAGTATACTTCACCTGAAGATTGCACCTGGTGAAGTGTACAAGTATACTTGCACCTGAAGATTGCACCTGATGAAGTATACAAGTATTTGAATGCTTATGCTCATCGTAATCTTAGGAAAAAGATATACTGGCGGTTTGAGAGACGGGTGTATATCGAAATGTGGCTTTACCTTTTCCATGTTCGATAGGTTTTCACTCTTTGCATCTCTTGTGTACACTAGATGGTCCACTTATGACTTCTACCCATTCAACATTAGATGAATTCAAAAGTTTATTAATGTTTACAAGTGAGTCATTGATGTTTATAAACATGTAAATAATGTATATGAATGAGTCATAGATGTTTATAAACAAGTCAATGCTGTTTATAAACAAGTCAATGCTGTTTATAAACAAGTCAATGCTGTTTATAAACAAGTCGTGGATGTTTATGAACGAGTCAGTAATGTTTACGAACGAGTCAAATGATATTTATAGACAAGTATTTGAGTTTATAAACAAGTAGATGCTTACAAGTTAGTTGTTAATGTTTATGAATGAGTCAGTGACGTTTACGAAGGAGTCCTTAATGTTTACGAATGTTTAATGTTGATAAATCATCAGTTTATGATTCATTAATATTTGAAGAATGCCCGTAATTCTTGCAAAATTGTACATCCTTTGATTCGAGAGATTTATCTGAACATGACCACGTTGTGGTTTTATAAAAATTGTGAATGTCTGGGGAAAATGATGTTGACATGAGATGGAGGAAATTCATTCAGAAAGTTATAAATAGACTTTGTTGATAAATGGACCGTGTGTCGTGACAAATGGACCATCTCTCATGATAAATGGACTCTGTTGATGAATGGACCACCTCTCATGATAAATGGACTCTGTTGATGAATGGACCATCTCTCATGATAAATGGACTCTGTTGATAAATGGACCATGTCTCATGATAAATGGACTCTGTTGATAAATGGACCATGTCTCGTGATAAATGGACTCTGTTGATAAATGGACCATGTCTCGTGATAAATGGACTCTGTTGATGAACGAATCATGTCTCGGAAAAAATAGACCATGTCTCATAATAAACGGACCATGTTTCGTGATTATGGAACACGTTTTATAATACATCGATTCTGTTACTTTATAAAATGGTCTCACGATAAATGGTCTAGGTATCATGATAAATGGACTCTGTTGATAAATGGACCATGTCCGGTAATAAATTTACCATCTCAATTTGGATGTTTGCCTAGTAAATTTGAACCAAATTTGTAAATTACGTTGAAACGCCTAATATATGTATTGTTGTACCATGTAGCTTCTTGTAAAAGTGTTGTAGAAAGAATGTGTGAATCGGCCTTAACCATCAAGTGTGAACCAAGCTTTAACCAAATCGGGAAAAAACTGCAGCGCAGAAAACAAAATGAAAACGATGTAAATAACCCGAAAAAAATTTTTAGAATTGGAACAACGTAGAATCTATCCAAAATTCCATACATGATGAACCCAATAATTATTTATCTCGACTAAACTGTTTATCTAGCAGTTTCATGGATTGTATATAATATGTGTATGCGTTTATGCAACTTCATGTGTTCGTCAGCTTTCGCCGTTTGTAACGTCTTCACCGCAGTTTCGACTGTCGAATGTTTTTCCTAAATTTCACACGTTATCGTTCGATGGTTTAACGTGATTTTTCTCTAAATGATTAACGCCTCATTCGTGTTCGAATCATTATTTCGCGTAATTTTTTTCGTAACGATGTAAATACGTTGGTTTTTTCCACCGTGGACCCGGTTAACAGCACTATTTTGTTGGGTGGATGAACAAAATTCGCGTCTTACGTTAGAGAGCCTCAAGGTTTACGTAATAATACGGGAAAATTTCTTCCATTCTATTCAAGAGAGGTAATAACAGCAGCCGTTTCAGGTTCAATTTCATTTGTGGAACACTCTCTACTGTTATTTTAGGTTTTTACAACCTTTCCATCCCCATTGACGGCATTGCTTTACGGTTTCAAGAGAGGTAAAAATGGTCGTTTCATAACGTGGTATCCTGTTCTCCAATGGCTACCCGCTCGACTTTTGCAATTGAGACAGTTTCTCGGGTTTTCAGATGATCTCGGTTTAGGGCACCGTCACGTTTAACTCCAGCGTGGAATACTGAGAAGATCCGGTCAAATACATCCTCGCGTATCATAAGATGAAGAGTTGGTGCGTTCTAACGGTGCAGTCGGTAGATCATAGTGACCAGGCATTTAGAGGTCGTGACCCATTGAGGATATATATTTTCTGTGCATTTTTGTCAGTGTGATGTTAGCATGAGTTGGTATAGTGGGTCTGTGACTAACCAGAAATACACGGGGGAAAATGCCCCTCGTGGGCCGGAACACCCGACCTCCGGTTACCTCAGATATCCAACTGTGGTACTCGACCATCTGAACTACGAAGGGAGACAATCCCCTAATGTTGATATTCAACACTTTTTTAAGGTCGGTATTCAACATCTCTTTAAGAACACACTATCAAGTTGACCAACTGGCCGCAGTAAAACGGACGGGAAGCTGGTATTTTCTGCAGACGTAACGGAAGTGACGCTGATATGACTAACGAAATCAACGTAACTTCTAAAGTTACCAATCGGCATCTCAATTTGTGTAATAAATTACTGAAATGTTTGTGGTCAGAGAAATGACCAGAGGAACAATATAGATGTTAAAATATTGTAAATACTGTTTTTAATTCTTACAAGCTTTAAATGTCAAACACTTATTGAATCGACCAATCATGTATCGATGTGCGCGTCCACTTTTCTTTTTTAATTCTTTGGTTGCTATGACTGCAGGGAGAATTGGACTGGCTAGGGTAGACATCGCGGTGTAAATTTGGCTAGTTTGAGTAGATATCGCGGTGTAAATTTGGCTAGCTTGGGTAGACATCGCGGTGTAAATTTGGCTGGCTTGGGTAGACATCGCGGTGTAAATTTGGCCAGCTTGGGTAGAC
>WURV02220694.1:0-10463 GCA_011762755.2 Epimenia babai
CGCGAACACATGTACCCGGTATTCGCTAATCCTTTCATCACAGAAGCCCCAGCCGGATCGAGTAGATCGTACCTAGGGAATTAAATGATTTTACACGTATTATCAGCTTAGCCGTCGACACACTCGGCATTAGCAAAAACTATCTTTTAACTATATCTTCTAAAATATGCTGAAACGGGCGAAGATTTGCTGTAAGAAAACTCTATCTTTTATGAGGACTACAAAGAGTTAACATTTCGGTATATAATTTAACAACCTACAATTATTATACACTATGTAGAGAGAGAGGGGGAGGGAGAGAGGGAGAGAGAAATAGAGAGAGAGTTACGGGTTACATATTGGGACACTTACGATGAATACTTATCCGTCTAAACTACACGTTTACGCTGTTAGACTAAATTAAACTTTACTGTAGTTATGCGAGGCCATTGGCAAAGCCCAGCCAATTTATGGAATAAAGGTGACCAATCGAAACTACTAGAAAATTCGAGACTAGTCGATGCTATTCTTAGCTCCCTTAAACCCAGTTTGCGCCGGCTGGGCTATTTAGGAAAACTGTCAATCAAATCTCTCGTCGTTAGCAATAGGTTCGTGAGTGCACGGCAAAATTCATCTAGCTGCAAAAGATTACAGTTATTCAAAAATAGGAGTGAAGATAATCGGAGCAAATCAAGAATAAATATCCGAAACTTTGAGCACGGTTTAAAGGTGCTTCATTAATTGTGGTAAACGACAGTCGTACATACAATTTTGCTTCCTTATGGGCTACTATTACCTATACAATATTCGATAAACACTTCGCATAAACGTCGTTTTTAACAATGAAAGATACAAACCGCGCACAACATATAGAGTAGATATAAGAAAAACAAGTCGAAAAGTATACAGTAGATATAAAAAACAAATTATAATCACAATTTATAATAGACCTGACAAGTAATACACAAAATAGACAGTAGGTATAAGATACAAGGAATGCACAAGTACAAAATACCACAACGTCAAGTCAACACCATGTACATGTCATGTAATAATACTATGATGATACGCTGAGTGATTCTCCCCTTTTTCATTATAAAAATATGACCAGATTCGTGTTTTTATATAAAACATTTGATGTGTTTTTACGTTTACACCGACATCGAGCGTACCCTGTGAGAAGCATGAAGTGGTTGTGTATTCCCCAATCCGTCTTCTGGATCATTTCAGTAAATATCTCGAGGGTTTTCTCTCCGCATGTCGTTAGTCGGATTTTATCAGAGGATATGGAATGATGTATGGTGTTCATTTTTGGTATGGTTTTCTATAATAAAATATATGGTTTCGTGTACGAATGCAATTAGATAATGCGATGGTCATACTATTGTTATTATGATACTTTCCACCAAAATAGGGCAATCCAAAAATTAGAAACACTCCGACCTCTGTCGCTGCAGCTATCACATAAAAAATGTGTACTACTACGATAGAGCTACTGATATAAATATCATAGCATGTGTCTTACTTGCTGTTTTGGATTATACGGAGGCCAACTCTAATTGTGTTCTAAAGTTTATCTCACAAATGCACAATGAAGAGGATAAGCTTAGTGTAGATGAGACACAGAAAGGCAAATAGCATAATGGTTCGATCGTTGGAATGAAATTAACGGTGACTACTGGTTAAACTAGATGTTTGATCACCAGTCTACTTGTACGACGTGTAGCGTTTAAACTCCTCTGCTAATGGTAGTTCTAAATAACTCCCGCAGTGTGGTTATGTTAGGGCTTCTCGTGGATATCGTTGCGTCTCGCTGAATTGTCTGTCTGTCCGTCACTCTCTTTCCATTTCTCCCTCTCTCACCCTCTCCCTATCTACATCTCTCCTTCTCTACCCCCTCTCTCTGTGTATACCGCTTAATTCGACACGATCACAGCGTCTCGCTGCAAATTATTATCAAGCATCACCAATTAAGGATTCACCAAAGTAGGGCATGCGCAGATTGTCGGTTGGAATCGAAAGCCATGACCTAAATAACAGATAGTTCCAGTCTGTTGGTACATACATTCAGGGGTAAAGAAATTCTTTCATCTTATGAATGTGTAAACGTAGATAAATACATAAATCAAGCATCAAAATCCATTCTAAAATCCGTCGAACGACAGACCACGTGATTGGTGTTATAAAAACGGTACATATCGGTAGTTAAATGTTCAACAGCAAAGTAAAATAGTAACAGCCGATTAATAGTAAAACGCTTAGTCACAGTAAATTATTTATCGCTTCAAGAAAGATCACGCTGAAAGGCGAAATTGAATTCATAGACACAGCTAAAATGAAACCTGGAGAATAATCGGTTCGCTGCCCTTGATCTGTAGCTCAACGCCAGCATCTCGCAACGTTTTAAGTCGTTCGTTCACCTGTCCATAAGTGGAGAAGAAAATAATTCACATATCATTTTGTGCAGCCTCCGAAATATCCTTGAAAAGCATTGTTGGTGGTAGTGGTGTAACGATTGAAAGGCGGCCTTTTCTGCGCCTCTCACGACAGAAAATAAGCAAAATTTTCGCCCTCGAATATTTAAAGAGACGTCCAGAGTCTTTCAGTGTCAAATTGCTTAAGATGGTAAGGAGAAAATATTGTAAGGGCGACCGATATTCAATACCATCAACCATCAATAAGGTATCACCAAAACCTAGCCTCTTTTCAATACTATCAATTGAACATTTTACATTTTTATTCGAAATACTTACAAACACTGTCATCATCGCCACGAATTTCGAAAAATAAGTTTGTGTATTTATTCTCTTGAAACCCATCTTTTTGAATCTGGCTTTGACGCTGAAAATATATCGGAAAGATTTCTGAAGAAATACTACCTATGTAAAGTCACAGTAGAACAGTGAAAACCTCAAAAAACGAAAATTTTTTAGTAAATCAGTGAGGTATGCGCAACAGTTATTATTAATACTTTGGATTGATAATGTTACTGGTGCCATTTAAGTGGCGATGCTCCATGTATTCGCGCTAATGAGCTATTCAATAATGTAATGTTATATTACTTATATTACTCTTTACTGGTATCCGTTTGTATCACTGGGGCAATTAACACATTAAAACTCAATGTATTCTAGCGGTGTTCGATCCTGCAAATAAGAGTATAAAGTGCTCCTTGGTTATTCGAAGACTGAGGCGCCACGGAAGAAAGCTTTGTCAGCGTATCCTTCCCTACCGAAGAGATAACGGGAATAAAAGTTGATAAATGAATATGCGATACTAATTACTCACAGCGTAACAAGTGGTTTGTCGATGTAAGTTTGTTGGTAGATGTAGAGCGGAGATGTCTGTCGCTTTTCACGCGACTTACGGATTCGACGTGTCATCTTCGACAGAGCTGGGGGGGAAACTTTCTCTCGTGTCAAAGCAAACCCGCAGAAGAGTAGTAATTGGCAAAAATCTCAATACATCGAACAAAATATAGGTTTTAATAGCAGTTATTTGATGTAAATGCATTAATAATGTTGATCATCCATTATGCGTCTGTAAAATTTACAATCATTCAATTGTATCACAAGGCTTTGTCCATATGCTATGAACAAAAATATTACTCAGTTCAGACGTAGACACGTCAGCCAGTTGTCATTCAACCAAGCAACCCCTAATTGACACACTAATGTCAAATAACATACCCTGGCGTGATGGCATTGGCGCGTATCGAAGTGTATGCATTATGTGACTTCCAGCGGTGTCGTTTTGTTGAACCAAAAAATACGTGTTCTTCTGCACCATCCAACCTTCCTGTGATTGAATGTATGTCATCAAGTGATTATACGTGCCTCTCTAACACCTTGGTATAATAATTGTCAGCTAAACAACGCGATCAAAATATAGGCTACACGATATCTGAAGTAGTTTATAACAAAATGTAGTTCAGACAAATTCGTTATATGGGTGTTGTCTCTAAGGTGTATCACAAAGAAAAATAAACCTAAACATGAATTATGTGTTCTTATAAGGGTTTATGTTAATTGTCAAAGTTCGGCTCTGTTATAAAAAACTAAATGAATTTATTCTCGTAGTAAATAGTTATTACTGGCGCTCTCTTTCATAGACGTGATTACGATGACGATGGAGTATTTTTTGACTAACCACAGTTACGAAGTCGGTGGCGTTGGTTCTGTGCAATATGAAGACGCCGTCAAAAGCACCGCTCGTGTATACAGCCCAGTTAACCTAAAACCACGATCTTATACATCAGTGAACTGCAAGACAATGTGACCAAAAAAAAGTGATATTGAAATGAAATTTTATTGATTTATAGTGCCCTTTTAACACATAGCTATCAAAGACACTTTAAAAAACAGTGTCGTCGCAAAGAACGCCGGCAAGCTGAATATTCCAGCCTCATTCAACTCTTTTGTTAAAGGTGTTAGGTCGCCGGAACGCATAGTGAAAGCCGTATAATCTCTCGTGCTCACGCTCTATCGAGCAACTCAAAAAATCACTTTTACTCGTAAATAATAGTCACATTTTGATTCTATGATATCGTGGCGCAGTAATAACATCTTGAATCACATCGTAAATGTTTTTGGTGAAACCAGCGATATGGAAAATGTAGTGGAATCCCACACAAACAAATGATACACAAGCTATTAATAGGATTCAAAATTGGATAATATCTGCCATATTGACTGGACACTACATTTTACGTAGATGCGAAAAAACTAACTTATTTGTCCTGAGTGCAAATATAGCACAACATGGACTAAAGGACAGCCATAAACTAAGAGCATAACGAATTAACACATGGGCTAGTTCTGTCGACGACCAACGAACCGGTTTTTACGGTGACTTTGGTCATCTCTCGCTATATAGTAAACGTCCAATACGTAACATATATGGTATATTCGGATGCGTACCATATACCCGGTACGGGTGATGTCCAGTTCCCGCATGACATCTTGTCTTGTTAGCTTTAATTCAATCTTTAATCCCATCGCCCGTAATGTGACGTCATATGACAGCGCCATCGTCGATGACGTCACATCTCTTCGCGATCGACCAATTATGCTGACGTCAATCATTTCTGTTGTGCGACACAGTGAGGAATTACACGATTTGATGTGGTATTAACTCCTGATCTTTTGTACCAGAGGTAGGTTACGTATTTATAGCCATATTGTGTTAATTGGGAACAAATTTACAACGATGTTAGCGAGCATTTATTGTCATTTGAAATGAGTACGTAGATAAAACGGTCTGCACATCGCGAGGAGCATCCGTGGTCAGCGGGAGGGGAGGCTTGCAACCCAGGAGCTGACCGGACCGTGTTTTTCGATTGGTTGGAAGGTTAGTTACACTAATTCGATCTTAAAGAGGAGCAGCGCGACCCGCTACAGATCTATTAGCATGTTCCATGCAGACCTAAAGGACGAGAGACGATATGCCAAGTGGTTCTGAGATAGCTTGGTTGACGGTTTTAGATAATGTGAGTATAGGGGTGGGTAGCCGGGTTGGTCTAATTGATAGTAACTTAGAAGATAAAGGGCAACACCTTTTATATAGACTAACTTGTTTATTGATCACGAGCTTTCACATAGACACTATGCTTCGCCTGATGAAAGCTTGTGATCAACAAACCAGTTAGTCTATATCTATATAAAGGGTGTTGTCCTTTATCTTCTAAGTTCATAATGTGAGGTGCATTTTGATGTCTTCGGCAAGTTCGTCGAGCGACCGATAATACATTAAGATGTTGTACGCTAAAAGTGCGTGAATGGTCTCGAATATCACAGTTTAAAAAAAGAAATTGATGTAAGTGCTAGCTTATGAAATTCAATCAAAGTAACTAGCATAATCAGTCAATATTTTATTATTCCTCGATGAACTTAACAACTCATTTGTCTAAGAATCTTTATTAACGATATTCTATTTTTGTACAAATATCTTTAACATTAAATTGGAAATAAATAAATTGGAAGGCGCTGGTAAAAAATCTCCTTTTTTCGGAAATTTTGAAATCGCTACCTTTTTGATAAAAACTCGCGTTACTTAAAGCTGGTCCACTGTCTTGGATATACAAAGCAAAAATGGGTTATACTACTGGATTCTGCGTTCCGCTAGTTGAGCAAAGTTAAGCCAAGTAGAGCGATGGACAGTAAATCGAGCCGGGCCTGTCAGTTGATGACGTTGTCCCGTACGTAGCTATGACGTAATATATGCGATGACACTTGCTTTAAATAGGTCTATCTTAAGAAGCGTATTTATCACATTTATGCGAAAACTTGTTCAGCAATAAATTCAATTGGTCTCAAAAGGTGTTACCGGTGCATTTTTTATTACTCTACAAGACTAATACGGCTACTTATATCATGCATGTTTTACATGTTGACCACTGAGGGCTGTAGTAATCCAAGACCAAACACGAGTACTAACATTTTACTGCACATTAGCTCAGTCTGTAAATTTGACTTGGACTGTTTACACTGAATTTATAACATTAAAAATTTTTTGTGGTTGTTGGGTGTATCTCTATCTACCGGAATGCCTCCTAGACAAAATCGTCGCCATTTGACTTCAGAAGATCTGAATAAAGGGATAAGCATGATCGAGGCTGGCATGTCCCAGCGACATGTTGCTCAGAAGGGTGCATCACAAAGAGTCATCTCTTGTGCTTGAAATCGCTGTCAGGCTACTGGTACAGACAACAGACGACATGGTTCAAGACGCCGCAAAGTTACAACCCATGCACTGGACCGATACTTCACCATTTCCGCTGTAAGAAATCGCACCTCCAAAGCTATAACATTGCAGAGAAACCTGATAGATGCATCAGGAGTCCGTGTATCCACCCGAACTATCATAAATAAGCTCCAAAAATCAGGAGAGAGTGCTCACCGACCAACTATACGCCTCGCACCCACTCCACTCCACAAACAACATCTATATCATGGTGTCGAGAACATGTCACCTGGACCCAGGCCTGTACACTTCACAGATGAGTACACATTCAGTCTAAACTTCACTGATGGCCGTGTTCGGGTGTGGAAAAGCCCGAATGAGCGATATTCCGATGCTACAATTTTTCAACATAACCAATATGGCGGCGATACTATCATTGTCTGAGGTGGCATCACTACCATGCGTCGTACAGACCTACACGCCGCTAAAAACGGCACGCTAACAGATGTCATATACCGCGATGAAGTCCCCGACATGTTAGTGAGGCTACTGGTTGCTGATATTTGTCCAGACTTGGTTCTGATGGATTATAATGCTCGTTTTCAACGTGCCATCATCACCAATGTGTACTTTAAGGATGAGGTAATCAAAATCGACGGGCCTCCTCGCTCACGTGAGCTCAATCCTATTGAGAATGCATGGGTCAGGCTGCCATCTCTGCCCGCAATGATCAACCTGGCACGCTTCAACAGCTCAGGGATGCGCTATCGCACTTATGGACAAAAGAATCTGGGTCACCTAGTCCATAGCATGCACGAACGATGTCTAGCAGTAATTTAGAGTAGAGAAGGTTACACACGATACTTATCTATGTTTTGTGAAAAAAAAACAAACGTTGTAACGTTTCTTTGTTGTCTGGAATTTTTCGAATGTTTTTTCTAACCTTTTGTGAGAATAACAAAGTTTTCTTTAGACTGCTGCATTATCCTTTGGCAATAATGACAAGAAGATGTCGACGACACTTTACAATGCTTGTGGAGAAACAATATGTTTGCTTAATTTTGATCTTAATCGATACACATATTGATAAAAGAGTTAGTGCCATACCTATATTATAAAAATCATCACAAACTAAGAGATATATGTGTGTGTGTGTGTGTGTGTGTAAAGTGTGTAAGAATTATGGAATTCAATTCATTTCCGCTATAAAAAAACAACTCTAGTAGGTCTATTATTCAACAAAAGAGGCAGTGAGACAGAACAGTAAACAGCATTTTGAGATATGACTTATACACGCTTTCGCATAAGAAGTTCCAGCGTGTCGTAAGACAAAGCTCGTATCTTAATATATTTAGTAAGTATATTTATTGTTTATTTCTGTCTTTTCTCAATGGTACGTTTAACAAAAAATAATTTCTTTATTAGAGGATTCTGACAGCGTTTTCAAGGGTTAGACCGAAAGACTATTTGTAAAGACTTCGTGTGACGTGGATAATCGGGTGTTTGGAGCGCTGCACTCGTAACTGTATAGTCGCGGGTTCGAAACCGCCCACCAATCAGCTATTTGGGATGATTCTCGACAAGTTAATTATCCCGGGTTTTTAAGTAAACCCGTTTACTAAATGAACGCTTGACATCATCCTTCGTGGGTGATATCGGAGCGTCGGAGGTATTGTATCAGCGCTGAATAGTTGCTGTAAACATTTACTGTAAACCGCCTCCGAGAGCGTTTATGCACTGTTAAGTCCTGGTCTATATATACTGTACTTTACGTTTAACTACACTTTTTATGTCTTACGAGTGGCTATGACATTCTTCTCGAAGAAAATGTTGTACGCTTTCGTGGAGCCTGACAAAACAGCGGCAATCATTAGTGCTTGTACAAGCATCGTGAAATAATGATAAATATTAGGCAAGAAAAATTAAATGGCTGTACTTTAGCATCATGGGTAAAGCAAACGTTGAAGACGCTGTCTCGGATTATCAGTTGAAATTATGCGAATATATTGCCGATAACCCGATGTTACGGGCAGAATGTAGACTGGGTCTATAATACAATACCGGTATTCATATTAATGAATATATAAAACAATGAAACACGCATAATGCAGATACTTATAATTTCTTATTAAATTCCCGCTATTAGTATACTACCTGTGGCAGAAAATGCCTCAAACTCCAATGCTCATGGGGCTCTTGATATCCCTTGTAGTGTGATTCTGTTAAGGTTGTTCCCAGCAGACTTTTGCTGCACTCCATATGCTCTATAGATGCCATATAACTCCCAGCTATTTCGTCATCCCACTCTAAATTGTTAACCATTAACTACCATAAACTTAGCGGAGTGTGTGCGATATTTGTAACCGGTCGGTAGACTTATGGAACCAGTAGCATGAATGAAAGGTCCGTTTTCAGTCCGGACTCGATGGGATTGTCACAGTGGCTTTCTACCCTCACTCTTTATAAGTGAGGCTAATCCGATTGTCGTGTTTCTAGTGTTGACCCTGTGAGCTAGTATTTGTTGTTTTTTATTCATCTCTATAGGCTACTGGGCAAAATATGGCAGTCGTTAGATCTTTAGGATTTAATCTAGACGAATTCTCCGGTCTAAGAAGTTTACGTCTGCAGGGTTTTGCTTTCAAAATACCTAAAATTCCGCCCGGAATTCTATTAATCGGCTGAACCATGTGGTTATGGAAGGAGTTCTACTCCCTAACGTGTGTTTCAGATGTTGGCTACAGTCCCTTCTCTCGTAATCTTATTTTAAATCAATTTTAACTATCATATTTTTCGCTGTGCGCTCCATGCTGGTCTTAGCGTCTGGAGAAAGTGAGACGAATCGACGCAGATTAGTGTCTGTCAACACTGCGGTTCTCCACTAGGATTTTCCACCCTCACGGCCAATTCATTCGTAAAGTTAGACAGAGACTGGCTTTCCGAACGAGCGATAATGACCCACCCAACAGGGTGCTCAGTTTATTGTTACACACTTATTAGAAATTATACGATTTGTTACGTGAGTAGGCCTACCATTATGTAATATGCATTATCATGAATTCTATTTAGATACATGGTAAGTTTTATAAGAGGAAATTATCAACTTTTTGAGGAAATAAAGTTGAATTCTTAGCGACAATAATAGCGTGAAAAGCGCATCTGGCGACCATCATTTTAGAAACGTACTTATGTGCTTTCACCAGATTATTATCATAATAATCAGTTATCTAGTGTGTATAATGCACAAACATGATATGCTTGCATTGTGAGAAAGAGGATGTTAGTGACGGAGATACACGAGGCAACAAGGCAGGGAGTTAATTCTGCAAACAAATCCACACACAATCACAAGACTTTTCGACACCGTCAACAGTGTATGCATCATTACATACGTTATAGACCTCTAACGTCATCCAGGCCTTGAAATTAGTTGGAAGATTATCTACTATGTAAAGATGTGTTGCTATTTGAGATGTTAAGGTATTGAAGTGTGTTATAGAACGTAGTGGAGGTGGTTATTCGTTCCCGATGTCTTCTGCGGCTGAAGAGAAAATCTTCTTTCCTATTATCTTTGTTATTGTATTTGATTGCCGTGCGTTTATTGCATGTTTCTTTTTCGTTATGTTATCTTTTATGTATTGTGGGGCATCAGAGTCTATCGCTTTGTATGTTTGGTGTAGAACTTTGAATAGAGTACAAAAGTCACACGTCACTTCCGCCTAGCAACGAAATTTTCGGTTCTAAACATAAAATCAAGATGGCGCCTGTCCGTTGTGTAAGCAGGGGCCATAGTCGTGTTAATGTGT
>WURV02220705.1:0-10462 GCA_011762755.2 Epimenia babai
TATATATTGTAGACGAAATATACAAATTTGAGTGTGTATACATATATTATATATATGGGTCGAAAGCCTCAAGATATGTAACCTTCTTACCCCCACGCTTCGTCCATTTTATTAGGTTGGACGAAATAGAACAATGCCTTTTGGACGTAAATACATGGGACGGAACGGGTATTTTCGAGGGTTGATTTGACCTCGCTTGACATGATACGTATAATTGTAAATGTACATAATTGTAGATGTATGTAATTGTAGATGTATATAATAGTAGATGTATATGATTGTATATGTATATAATTGTAGACGTATGTAATTGTAGATGCATATAATTGTAGATGTATTTAATTGTAAATGTATATAATTATAGATGTATATAATTGTAGATGTAACGTAATTGTAAATGTATATAATTGTATATATAGGCCTATAGGTAAATAAACGATTACATTCCAGGCATAGAGTTTTCAGTTTTGGCTCAGTGAAGTGTTTTTTACAATTAAGGTAATAAATACTCCCTCATAGAATAGATTCCATTTTCTTTTATATCTCAATTACGTTGTACGTTGACATTGTCGCGTCATTTTTGGCTATGCGATTAAAAATGTAAACTCACTTCCAACCATACTTTCCATCTTCTGCCCTAAGTTAAGCGCACTAGTTGTTCAACCAGCCCATATCCGTCCCGCGCCACGCAGTTCATCCTGGATTGCCGTTTCTTGTGTCTCGTTAATCCGGGAATATCGCCAGTCACTTGACGCGCCGATCGGGCTCCGCGGGCTTAGCAAACGTCTTCCCGTGCAAACATCCCACTTTGACCATTGTTTTCTCCAACATAACAGTCGCTCGATAAATATACCTTCTGCTCAAACACTAGCAATCAAACGCTATTTATTCGGCATCGCTATTGGGGGATTGCCTATTCATCGATGTCGAATTATTATACCGTCGGCTAGAAATATAAGCACGGGTCGTTTTTGTGGTTCGTGAGACTGAGCCACAGTGGTTCGTCAGCGGGACGAGGGTAGATGGGAATACACAGGGGAGTCCATATAACAGTGCGTGAGAGGGACACGACGTAAAATATACCAAAGGGTGGCCATAGTGGTTCGTGAACGAGGGAGCCGTGTTAGAAATATCCACTTGAGTGTCTAGTGGTTCGTGGGGGTGGGGTGGTAGAACCAGAGTTAAACACCAGAGAGGTGCACTTGAAAGTTAAGCCATACCGAGGCCGTGATGATTTTAATTTACGGTATAATCTACAGTAACTTCCATCAAATCTCGGGCGTGTATTTACCCAGCAGATATAAGATATATTACTTAAAAATCACGGCAGTCCTTAAAAACAACTCCACCGTGGGGAATCAAAGGACCGCCGGAGTTGTGTCAATAGTCTAACACTAACAATAGTTTTAGCGTGATAGGGTTGTTTACATACTCATTTACAATGTCGCGAAATACCGAGATCGTTAATGACAGGAATCACACAATCTTGGCGTCCTAAGACCACCAGGTGTACGGACTCGGGTCACATCTCTTGTTACTGGAGGTTGATAGAGTCTACATAATAAAAAGCTCATTGTTTACCAACACTTGTCACGATTCGACCATAATTGTTGTTTGTTCTGCCTATCTTAAGTATCACCGCAATACTTAATGATTAACGTTTCCTAGTTGTTATGATTTTTTTTACACAATAGCCACCTAAATGACTCGTTTAATGCGAAAAAAACGTAGCAAAGAAACCTGTTGAAATACACTACGCATATAAAAATGTCACTGTGATTGTTGGAGAGAAATGCACAGGAAAAACCTATACCCCTGATGGGGTACATTAAAAAATAAAAAACTATACCCCTGATGGGGTAAATTTGATTGTTGACATCACTGTCGCCATATTTTATTCACCCGATGAAGAATGCCTTTGTGCATACGAAAGCTCTTGTTAAAATATCTGTTTAAATGTCTTCGTTTTTATTTTTGTCCGTATCGATTAACGGGCGTACCTTATACTACGCTCTCACACACGCACATATAATTATAATTATTTATGTTATGTTATGATGTGTATAAAGGTATTTTGTAATGGTCGTAAAGGGATTTTGCGATGACAATTTACATCTTAAATTTTGGCGATTGAAGTCAGTTCATAGAGCATATTGTAATATAAAATCGTATAAAGTCAGTCTGAATCTCTGAACAATTGGGTGTTCATCGTCCCTTTATAAAACACGTTGCATTTCAAACGCATGTGTCCCGATCAAAATTCAAAAGGATTTACTTGATTCGCCATATTTGTTTCGACTTTACGCTTGGCTTGTAGCGTCGAGTATATCAGAAAAACGTTCGAGTGCTCTTCCTGACGTCTCTATACCATTATCCCTGTTAATCCACTGCGCGGAGATTATGACGGCGTTTCAAAGTCTCTTAACCGGACATGCTCTTACGGCTTGTTTAACATTTGGATAATGTACTATTAACTACTAATAGCAGATGAATATCACGCGTTTGTCGCGGACAAGAGGCGAATGTAGAATAACTTCACGCTCTCTATGTCGGTGAGCTCTTGATGTGTGATGAAGTCAAAGGGTTAGGTGTAACCATTGTCCACTAACGGTGGGACGTGCAAAGTCCTTATAATAACATTTCAGAACTTCCAGGCGAAGTTGAGAGCTATGTCGATTTTACAAACGTCTTCAAAATATTCTACTTCCGTTTTGGGGCCTCGCAGCGTCTGAATTAGGGTTGCACAAACTGTAAACAGTACCGCGCGATGGGCCTTTCGTGGTCCGCGAATAATCTATTTTCTCACGAACGAACAATGATCTAATTGTTCATCTCCAACAATCACCAAGAAAACTAATAATTCATTCTTAATAAACGATCGTTCCAAACTTCGTATGTACACGTGGCAAACCGTATATTGATATTGGGAGTAGTGAGAATGATTGACCAACCATACCTGCGTGCGTTTGTGCCGTTACTGGTATGTGTTGCGAAGTCAAAATCTGTAGCAAACATCAATGACGTTTGTGACTGCACTGGTTTTTGCAGAGACGCTTTTCGATAATTGTGTTATGTTAAACGTAAATCTGTCACGTATCCTTCGCATTTTCCTGAAATATTGTCGAATTTTCGGTGCAGTTTTCACATGACTGCGGTGCGGCATAAATCCCTTATTCAGGAACCTATGCGGGAATTGTGATCAATTTTTACAATTCCTTTCATTGTGGATAAAAAATCCAGTAAACATGTTTAACATTGACATACGAAGTAAAACATAGCGGGAAAACAACGTATCTCTAGCGGCGCCATTCGAGCAGATGTTAGGAGGACGTCTTTCTTTCCACGCAAGAGGTTACCAGTTGCAAATGTCACAAACACAGGATTTTCCTGCGATTTCCACTACAGGGAATATGCAAGCTTTTCATGCTGGAAAATTTGATAAATATATCTATTAATGCGGGTTGTGGAATTTGTTTAACGTAAAATGTAATATTGTGACTGCGAATGGAATTAAGTTTACTTCCACGAATAAAGCGGCGCTAAAATTTCCATTTTTCATTTTTATATGCGTGAATCGTGTCATTTTGTTATTTTTTAGTAATGACTGTATATGGTTTCTATTCCTATATACTCTAAACACTGTTCTTCCTCTCAAGTTTTCACTGGAAAATATTAATACTATTGTAATGATTCATACATATTTTCGATTTGGAAGAAACGCGATATAGTTTGCGTATGTGAGGCGAGATGTATGGCTTAGTCCAAAGCGAGTTTTGGCTATGTTCACCAAGATAAAGTTTGTTTGAAGCTCGCGGATGTGATGCCGCTCTCGGCATTCAAACGAAAGTGGGACACGGCTTAACTCGGTCAACAAACCGACCAAAGCAAACATCTCAACTAAACTGGTTTACCATTCACTCCAGCTTCGTGCCAAATTTCGACATGCTAATGGTCCGAGACTATATAGTTTGCTTGATATATCGTGGTAACAATTAATTGTACTAAGCTAAGTTCACTGTATAAATACAGTGGTTTTTCACTACGTGAGAATTCATATTGGACTTGCGGGTACAACCGATGGGGCGAGATGACCCTTGTGCAGATCGTATTTAACAGGGCTAGCAGTTTTATAGTTGATCAACCACTTGTGTACCCGCTGATTTACATTAGACGTAATGTTTCTATCTTATAGTCTTCGAAATAAAAACATATCCAGGTTAATGTTTAGAAGGGTTTGCTGAAAGTTTGGTGCAAGAATGGTGAGCAAGACGCGAAACTGTAATGAAAAAAAAATGCGAAGAAAACCTCGACCCGCCAGTCGTGACTTTTCTTCTCTTTGTGTATTATTTGGATCCGATAAATTATGGACACTAGGTTTCAGATGAGAACAGACCCACGAAAACAGCCGACGCACGGCGATGGTAACCGTGGATGTCACGTATCGGTGCACTTACTCCTAAAACCGCAGTCGGTTGATCGAAAATAGTAGGAATTACGACCCGGTGGAATATTTCTACTCTTTGCCAGATATGGGACGTAAACACGGCGAATGGTTACGTTGAAGCGTAGCAATCCGGTGAAGCTATGAATGAAAACGAGATACGTTTGTTTGCCGTGTGCACGAATAAATATAACAAATTACAAAAGTAAATTGTTTATTCAAGACTCTTATTGTGGCGCGTTTAGTGGTCGTAATCATAGAGTATCGTCAGCTCAAATGGACACTTTTGATTAGTTTATCTCGGCCGCGAACTACAAAACAAATATGAACAATACGCATATGTATATATACATAGAGGTAATTAAGAGATTAAAATCAACATGTTGCGGGTATAATGTCGTTTGCGAATAGAATCTGGGTCTCTGGCGACTTATCTGTATGTAAACTGATGGTATGTCAGTTTATAGCGAACAGATCGCGAACACCTGACCGACGTAGAAACAGTCAGTGTTAGACTCTATACAACCGTATTATAATTAAATGTAGATAAGATTAAAATGATAAGACACACCAAAAATGACTTTTAACGGCTTCGGTAGGTTTTCGCGAGGGTTTCCGTGATTCCCGCTAAATAGGTAAGCGATAACAGCACAGGTACAAAAAATCATTTTGCGTTATTACGGGTGGCATGTGAGTTTGCCCCGCCTCCCCATCAACGACGCTGCGTCTGACAGCACTTTACAGTCCTTCATAGCGTAGCTCTTCATCTTGTAACTACCAAATCAGAATGATTCATCCTGCATTATGGTGAGCATATGTGATTTTACAGACTTTATATCATAGATTGTTTTAATGAATGTTAAATACGGAAATGGGCAGTGAGAAATCTTCCTATGCAACTGAGTTGGTAGGACAAAAAACGGGTTACTTTGCCGTCGTAGGCCATTACCAGACGTACACCTGACGCCAAACACGTTAGAAACTTTTTGCGCGATCGAAAGCTGCATTACGCATAATAACCTAGAGTTGCGGGCCTTCCACTCTCTCGGCAATGCGCGCTCAGAAATAACAATACAGTGAAACCTGTATTAAGCGACCGTCCCCGGGACCGGCGTAAAACGGTCGCTTAAGACAGGTGGTCGCTTAATACAGTGAGTGTACTTATATCGCGAGAACGTCCGGGACCGCCGCAAGGCGGTCGCTTAAGACGAGTGGTCGCTGAATACGAGTGGTCGTTAGAGCAGGTTTCATTGTATTATTATTATTCATTATTGAACAAATTTTTCCAAAGGTGAATCGTTGAGTTCTACCACAAAAACTGTCGAATCTCTTAAATTCTATAACGCATGTTTACAAATTTGAGTAGTATATGTTATTTGAAAGGAAGTTTTTTTATTGAGTTTTTCCCGCGCAATTTATAGGGATTTGGAGCTCACTGTTAATAAGGTTTACTTTAATCAATTATATGGTGATATTAGACGCGACATACGGAGGGTAAACAGTCTGTTAACCCTCGAACTAATGGAGGATGGGAGGTCTGGTTGGCCCTACGTGATTTACTCTCCAGTAAAAGTAAATAAGAAAAACTATATTTTGTGACGTCGTAATATGACAGACATAATCAAAGATGATTAGACGCGACCTGTTTTATAACTATTTTATTGCCGAGCTTTAAGGATGACGCGAGTTCTTTTTATGTTACCGCTGAGATTTAAGGTTGGCACGACTTGTTTTATGTGTTATCGTTGAGCGTTAAGCATCACGTGACCTATTTTATACGTTATCGCTGAGCGTTAAGAATGACGCGACCTGCGTTCTGTTATCGCTGAGCGTTAAGCATGACGCGACCTATTTTATACGTTATCGCTGAGCGTTAAGGATGACGCGACCTGTCTTATATGTTATCCCTGAGCGTCAAGGGTGACCCGAGCTGTTTTATATGTTATCGCTGAGCGTTAAGGATGATGCGGCCTGTTTATATGTTATCGCTGAGCGTTAAGGATGACGCGACCTGATTTATATGTTATCCCTGAGCGTCAAGAATGACCTGACCTGTTTTATATGTTATCGCTGAGCATTACGGATGACCAGACCTGTTTTATATGTTATCGCTGAGCGTTACGGATGACGCGACCTATTTCACATGTCATCGCTGAGCTTTAAAGATGACACAGCCTATTTTATGTTATCGCTGAGCATTAGGGATGAGTGTCATAGACCTATATAAGTAATAATCTCTATACTTTTCTTCGTACAATAATCCTGTATATCAGCGAGTATAGAACAACATTCAATTTGGTAGCGTGATATGTGTCTATTATATTTATTTCATGCCTTGCCCATGCTGTTATAAATACCGTTGCCTTATGGCGTGTCCATGCTGGATGGATATCCAAGAGGTAGACGTATCAATTATGTGATGGCAATTAGGATAACCAATGGGGTTCTATAAAAAGCTAAAAAACGGTGTTAAATACCTAAATGCACAGAAATAATCTCGTCCCTGTAACTCAGTTGGTAGAGCGCCAGACCGGTTATCTGGGGGTCGTGGGTTCGAGTCCCATCAGGGGTATAGGTTTTTTCCTGTACATTTCCCTCCAGCTATTTATAGAACCACATTGGCTATCCTAATTACCATTACTTTTATAAAAGTGTTATTTATGTGGTAAATATATGGTATATATTTTGGAATTTTGTTTTTCCAGAGTAAAAGGTATTTTTAGGGAACGACACCTGAGACTAACTCATTGTATGGTATGGCATACTAGAAGCTATAATTAACTGAAATGCTATGTGGTAGTGGATTAGTGGAAGTGCTTTTCATAAAGTGATAGTAAGTGAATGTAATGTAATGTAATATTGTATTTATGTGCTTTACAATAGTTAACTAAAATCACAGAATCACAGAAAATAATATATGCAACCACAATCACGTTGTAAACAAATAAAATTAAGGTTAAAAGAGTTTTATAATCAGATGTAAAAAGAATAAAAGGAAAAATGGCGATAATAAAAATAAGATTACACATTGTAACAACTCGCTGAATCAGGTCATACAGTGATTTTCTGTGTATTGCTTGGTGTCTCTTTATGAACTTTTATGATTACATTTCGAGGAATGTTGAATCTATTTATTCCATCATTGCTGGTATAAAGATATCCACATACATCAGTGACCGAATTAACGTTTTATATCCCTGTATGTTCTAAAAGTTTATTTAGAGTTTTTTCTTCCAAAGTACACCAACATTAATTTTGAGATTTGATTGACGTACGTATATCAATGATAAGAATAATTGATCAATTATTTATTCATAAATTTAGTACCGTATATACAGTGGGACGGCCTGTGTGTTTCATCCAGGGAGTCTACATGCTCAGTACATGAGCAATGAAGCATCTCAAGCGTGCTACATTCAAGAGAAGACAACCAAGTTTAGCCTTTCAGCAAAAAAATTACGCAGTTGACACTATATGCTATATTTTATATTGAATATCAAAGGCACCAAAATAATTGTTTATTCGGTCATTTTCTAGCTTTAATCCTTGTGTCGATATTGTTTGTGCAGACTTTATTTATGACAACAGATGGATCAGTATATTGGACGGGTAGTAAGTTCTGGCAGTCGATGAACCTGCCAGGTCGGAAAACATGGCCACAGATCCATGCCTATATAGCCCTATTCAATAACAATTGTTGACAAAAGTTGACATGCAAGAGATGTAGTGAAATGTTGAATACAACGTAAAATGTAATGACACATGTCTGTCATGTACTTTCTCTAACAAATGGTTTTGTAATCAATTGCATTGTGGGTAAAATGTATCGCCGTTCCCTGTTACTATCCCAAGCAAACTAAAACACGTCAGTAAAAACTTCACCCACATAAGCGCCATACTGATGCATGTTTGATAACAAAAATGACTTGTATTACATGCGCTGAATTGAGTTAAAAAATTTTTATTCAACATAGGCTCCCTGCTCGCCCATGTTGACTACAGCTGTGGATAAGATGTATTTTCATTATAAATACTGCATGCTGGCAATAGTTGGTTGGCTTTCAAGCTGCTTTCTCTGTAATACAAGGCAACTGTTATAGATTATATACAAGTTTGATACACGGCTGTTGTTGAAACGTTTTTTCTGTCGGCTCATATACATACTGTAAATAAGAGTGGTGCTCCAGACATTGTTGATTTACTTGTTTATTAAGCGTTTATTTAAAATACATTTCAATTGAGATTGGGCATGAGATTATATGCCTCCTCACTTTAGAAAAAAAAAAACGAAAAAATACCATGTTATAGTATGCCCTATAGTACATTATATTAGTACAGTGTCACTATTGATTATGTTATTGGCCGATTGGTTATGACTCGTCTGACCGACGGGACATGTCCAGTGTAGAAAACACTCAACTCCGAGTTTTGATCCGAGTCTGAATAAGTAATAATAGTAGTGTGGTTCCTACGTCCATTGATCAGCTGACATATGGACAGCCGTAAGATTCAGCTTTGTTACGTCATTAATAGAGAAGTAGGAATATTAGGCAGCTTAATTAATTATTTAATTAATCATCTATTCATGTGTTATCCATCAGTAAACTAACCAACCAAGCCACCAATTATTACAGTCATAGGAAAACAATTGTGAATACAAAGTTTGCTGACTCCTGCTGATTGTAATTTAATTATTATTTGTTTAACTATATCGAATACGCATACAGATGTGACTATATTAGCCTAAAGACGAAACATGTTGCAATGTAATATACTACTAGAAATTTCTTGAGGATCACCCATATATATATATATCTATGTACATCAAAACATCTCTCAATTTGTGATAATTTTCTCTAATAAAGGTATGGTACTAACTCTTTCATCAGTATGTATAATATAAGTAGCCGTAGTAGTCTTGTAAAGTAAGAGTAAATGAGGTAACACCTTTTGAGACTGATTGAATTTATTCGTAAACAAGCTTTCGCATATATGTAATATGCTTCTTCAGGCTTATCGAATGAAATCAGTCTCAAAAGATGTTACCTCATTTTCTCTTTCATCAGTATGTGTATCGATTTATCGAAAAAATTTTCAGAATAAAACCGACATGTTGTTTTTCCACAAAATGTCAGAAAATAAAACATTCTAAAAATTTGAGAAAACAAAGAAACGTGTTTTTCCTTCACAAAACATGGTTCTGTTGTGGGATATTGTCCATGAGTCCAATAGGGCATCCCTGAGCTGTTGCAGTGTGCCAGGTTGATCATTGCAGGCAGAGCTGGCAGCCTGCAGCATGTCCCATGCATGCTTAATGGGACTGAGATCAGGTGAACGAGCTGGCCAGTCTATTCTGTTGATTCCTTCATCAGGCATGATGAGGATGGACATTATCATCCATCAGAACAAAGTCTGGAAAATATCAACAGCCAATGGCCTGACAAACACGTCGAGTAAGTATTTCATCGTGGTATCTGACACCAGTTTGCACGCCGTTTTCAATGGCATGGAGGTCTTTATGACGCGTGGTAGTGATGCCGCCCCAGACCAAGACAGAGCCACCGCAATATCGGTCATGTTCAACAACTGTAGCATCGGAATATTGCTCATTCGGCCTTCTCCACACCCGTACACGACCATCAGTGAAGTTTAGACATAACCTGGACTCATCTGTGAAGAGTACAGTACTCCACTGGGCTTAGGTCCAAGTGACATTTTCTCGACACCAGTCATATCAATGTTGTCTGTGCTGTGGAGTGAGTACGATGTGTATAACTGGTCGGTGATAATTTTGTCTTGGAGGCATTCTGGTAGGTAGAGGTACACCTAACAACCACTAAAACACTCCTAATGTTAAAAATTCACTGTGAACAGTCCAAGTCTAATTCACAAACTGAGTTAATAAATGTTGGTACTCGTGTATGGGCATGGCTTACTATAACCTTGAGTGGTCAACATGTGAAACATGTACTCTTCACTCATCAACAAGACCCAAGCTCTCCAGCAAATCAATTACATTTG
>WURV02220716.1:0-25273 GCA_011762755.2 Epimenia babai
AGCTTGGAGCACAAGCTCCTCTACAATACAGCGCAGCTTGGAGTATAGGCTCCACCGCAACAGAACAGCTTGGAGCACAAGCTCCTCTACAATACAGCGTAGCTTATAGTATAGGCTCTACCGGAATGGGGGAGCTTGGAGCACAAGCTCCTCTACAATACAGCGCAGCTTGGAGTATAGGCTCCACCGCAACAGAACAGCTTGGAGCATAAGCTCCTCTACAATACAGCGTAGCTTATAGTATAGGCTCTACCGGAATGGGGCAGCTTGGAGCACAAGCTCCTCTACAATACATGGCAGCCACAGGCAGCACCATTACCCACCATTATTAAATCCCCAGTAACTTTGTGCGTGATAAACTGCCATCTTGCTCCCTTGTATCATTTCCTGGCTTCATGCTGTTTAAAATATTCATTGTGAATTAGCCATTATTTCATTACCTCCTCCCCTGTGTGATCATTATTCTGCGAAAGAACGCCGACTAATACATTTCCGCGGCCATCTGGGAAACCTCGCGTGCTTGCTTCTTGCCGTTGCCGTGTCCCACATCATTCTAATCCATTTATAGCTAGATTACCATTTCTATTATCAGGAAAAAAAAGCGCAAGTACTTTTTTTGCGTATCTCTCTATCACATCGATGTTCTTATTGCCCATGACATCGAAACAACGTCCATTTCGGTGACAGTCATATTTATCTTTATTTCAATGTTATTTTCAATATAACATTTTGTAACAATTTATTTCACTTATGACTAATAAAAAATTTTTGTGTCATTCACATGTTTCATTACGTGGAATATGATATGGACAAAACTATAATAATAATACGAACCGGAATAACTGGGTGAATTTAACTCTTTTCAATTGAGGTGCACGAATTTGATTTTTTATGGTTAATGACATTTACATGATATTAACTCTGCTAAAATAAAAACTAACATTTTTTTTGGTAACTGAGGTTTCTGAGTGCAACAACCTATTGTACATACTTCAAAGTATTCTTCCATACAGATTGCATGCGTAAGACTAGATATACAAAATAATTTTGATCTTCATCCTAATATAAAGAGAATGAAGAATTAACACATTCAAATTGAATTAGGTGAAGAATCAACGCAGCATTGGTTCACACTGAATTAGGTGAAGAATGAACGCAGCATTGGTTCACACTGAATTAGGTGAAGAATGAACGCAGCATTGGTTCACATTGAATTAGGTGAAGAATGAACGCAGCATTGGTTCACACTGAATTAGGTGAAGAATCAACGCAGCATTGGTTCACACTGAATTAGGTGAAGAATGAACGCAGCATTGGTTCACTTTGAACCAGGTTAAACTAGAAAGTTGCTCGTATTGCTTGTAGCAAGGGGACATAATTGTCTCTATGTAACCAAGTTACGAAGCTGGGTCGACATTGAGTCATTATAGCATTCATCTGTTGCATCGCTCCTTCATGAAACAGTCATCATCGGCTTCCGATTTGTAAGAGAATTTCCTGGAAATGGAGGTCTTCATAAATTCAGACCTGGTCATATCTACGTATACCCCCCTCATATTCTATGTCCCCGCATGTCGTCTGCGGCCATGTGATACATGCACAGTTGTAGTCAACCCATGTCATATCACATGTGGTCTTTCTTCGATGCAGTCCAATATCATAGAATGTCCTGCCAGTCTCATTACAGGAGCTAGTATCTCCTATACTTGAGATTCCAGTTTAAATATATCTCTATCTTTATGTACTTTTACATACCGTAACGCACTTTCATAATAACTTCATTTTATCTTTCAAAAATTTTTATTTGCTTTATATTTTACGCGCGACAGGCAACCGAGGGTTTACACATATTGATTTCACCAATATACAGAATGTTTTTATCACATTCGCATATTACCTCGTAATCACATCCTGGTGGTTTCTCTCGCTTTTTTATCACCTCTTGAGATCTCAGCAATAGTCTATACAAGCGCCTTGTTGTACATAACTTCAGCAAAGATTGTGATGTGAATTACTATTTATTTTATCGCCACTGTAGATAAATCGAATGGCACCATCAAATCCCCAATCAGCCTCGATGATTTTGCGTTCATTTTCAGTCTGAAACGTTTCGCTATTGTATATTGTTTTCACTTTCTCATTCGTTTACTGCATTTTCCCCATAATTATAGTTAATTAAGGTTTTTCTAAAGGACTTTTTGGCCTCAATATTTCAAGGTACCTATATACCACTGTATGGTGTACTGTCATGTGACACACAGGATATATTCGCACCTCAAATTTAGACTTGATGACCTTAATATAAATATTCATTGGAATTTGTAGCTGTGTTAGTCTAATAACTTTAGTAGTTAAGGGCAACACCTTTTATATAGACGCACTAATTTTATTGATGATAAGCTTTCGCATAAACAATATGCTTCATCAGGTGATCATCACCTGAAAAGGTGAATGCTTGTGATCAATAAAATTACTTAGTCTATATAAAAGACTATCTTTTAACCTGACTTTATCTCTTAAACTGAATTTCAAATTCAGTATCTCTACAGATCTCTCTGTATATCTGGTATTAGACAGATGGCGTTTTCTCTAAATGATCCATGTGGTGATATCAATATCATCCATGTATTAATATCATCATTCTTGAGTCGATATCAATACCATCCATGTATTAATATCATCATTCTTGAGTCGATATCAATACCATCCATGTGGCTATATATATATGATCGTATGCGTCATTTTACAAAATTACTTGATTACGTCCATTTTGCACTGTTTATTATATCTTTTCAGTGATTGCAAAATAATACGGGACTCCGCAACATTGAAATCCAAGGGTTATGGTTTTGTCTCATTTTTAATCAAAGAGGTTAGTGATAGCATTAAGTGCAATTAGTATAGTGTGAATGTAAAAATGTGACATCATTGAGGGATGTTTTATTACTTTATTTATCATTGCAATATTTTATTATTTCATCTCATCTCGAGTAAGTGATTCGTATCAATCTAGACTGTCTTTAGACATTTTAGGATCCCAATTATCTTTATAAACTTATCCCCATACGTTTTCTATACAGAAACCATTTTGTTGCATACCACAAATTCTCTAAAATACTCATACTGATATTTCATTATGTAGTTACCTCCCTTGGGCAATCCACATGTCACAGCGAAATCCGCCGATTCAAATTTTCCGAGGCACCATTGTTTATTATTCTCTCGACATCCATTACAATAATTGCAACATGATCGATCGAACGCTTTTTATTTATTAGCCGTAACGGGAACAATTATGCGTCATACACAGTCGTCCGTCCATCCGTTCGACTCCGCTCTAGGGTTAAAGGTTGATGTAGTAATTACATTACATGTTCAGTGATGTCCTGTAGGATGCTGAGTATGCCATCCGTGAGATGAATGGCGTCACATTGGGCAGTAAAGTCATACGCACGAACTGGGCCTGTCGTAAAACGCTCAACTCAAACAACCTCAAAGAAAGTGAGAATGTTATTTCCCTAATATATCACGTTCGTCTTGACCGGTTTTATGGACACGAATCAATGGTTAGAGCAAATAAATCTACATTCTGGAGTTAACATGCTTCACGTGGGAAGAAGCAGTTTGTTGAGTGGTAGGAGTGCTGGACTTATGACCGAAAGGTCGCGGGTTCAAACCGTGCGCTGATCGACTTTTCTGTGATCATTCTCAGCAAGTCATTTATCCCCCGATTGCTGGAGTAGATCCATCTCTAAAATGAGTAGATGCTTGATATCATCTTTCACCGGCGATATGCGAGTGCCGAAGGTATTGTATCTGCGCTGAATATAGCTGCCATAAACACTCATTGTAAACCGATGTTTGCGATCTCTAAATGCTGTACTTTACCTTTATGCCAATACCAGTGGTGCACTGGATGGAAGGGCAGCCTTTCACGAGGTTGTTCTTCATCCACCCCAACCAGTATTTTTTATCCACATTTTTATCCACCCCAACCAGTGTTCTTTATCCATTATATAATATAAACAAGTTTGGAGCTCAAATTTTTATTAAAGATTTTATGTCTGATATTTTCTACCTTTTTTAGACTAGCACTAAAACCTAAAAGCATCCCTTGTCTTTCTTATTTTTTTATGTTTCACTCTACTGTTCGAAATTCGGTCATTGCTTTTCGGGTCACTTTCCACTCAGGTATAATAAAATGTATTCACGTGCTTAATGCGTATTTCATTAAGTCTATCCGACTAATTTTTTTCCCCGATTTACTCTTTTACATTTTTTATGAAGCGGTACAGTTATACCAATGGTGTCATATTGCGTTATATGGCACTAATCCCTTTATAATTGATCACTAATGAAACGTGATAGCTTGGATAAAGTGAAGGTGTGGCAGTAGCTTAATGTGTTTGGTATCGATTTTATGGTCAGTTCGCCCGCGATATGGGACATGGATGAGTGGACACCATAACAGTTGACTGCGGCAGTGTCAGTTTCATTAGATAGCAATCTAGCGGCTATATATATCTATATTATTTAAAATACAATATCAATTACCTCCCTTGCTTCATGTCGTAAATGTGTTTCGAATGTTATATATAAAAATTGTTATCCTGTCTATTCGTCTGCTTGTCATTGAACTAAGGTATTATAAATAGACCCCCATAGCCATATAGTCTGAAACGGTATGAGGTTAGAAATCTGAAATGGCAACTGTGTTAGCAGACTGTGACTATATTCGGCTATTACAGAAAGCACATGGTGTGCGGTTTTAGGAATTCCTATGTGAATTATTTTACTAACATATCTGTAGTACAGCTTCTTCCAGTCAACATGTCCATCTATGTATTACAGCCTCCTCCAGTCAACATGCATGTCAACATGTCCATCTATGTATTACAGCCTCCTCCAGTCAACATACATGTCAACATGTCCATCTATGTACTACAGCCTCCTCCAGTCAACATGCATATCAACATGTCAGTCGGTTTATTACAGTTTCTTCCAGTCAACATGCATGTCAACATGTCAGTCGGTTTATTACAGCTTCTTCTTGTCAACGTGCATGTCAACATGTCCATCTATGTATTACAGCTTCTTCCAGTCAACATGCATGTCAACATGTCAGTCGGTTTATTACAGCTTCTTCCAGTCAACATGCATGTCAACATGTCAGTCGGTTTATTACAGCTTTTTCCAGTCAACATGCATGTCAACATGTCAGTCGGTTTATTACAGCTTCTTCCAGTCAACATGCATGTCAGCATGTCCATCTATGTATTACAGCCTCCTCCAGTCAACATGCATGTCAACATATCCATCGGTTTATTACAGCTTCTTCCAGTCAACATGCATGTCAACATGTCCATCTATGTTTTACAGCCTCCTCCAGTCAACATGCATGTCAACATATCCGTCGGTTTATTACAGCTTCCTCCAGTCAACATGCATGTCAACATGTCCATCTATGTATTACAGCTTCTTCCAGTCAACATGCATGTCAACATGTCCATCTATGTATTACAGCCTCCTCCAGTCAACATGCATATCAACATGTCCATCTATGTACTACAGCTTCTTCCAGTCAACATGCATGTCAACATGTCCATCTATGTATTACAGCTTCTTCCAGTCAACATGCATGTCAACATATCCATCGGTTTATTACAGCTTCTTCCAGTCAACACACTGGGCCTGCTCTATCTTATAATGAAGTATACAAACTTGCTAGCGATTCCAACACGACAGTCTACTGCGGCAGTATACCTCCTGACATGACAGGTGAGAATTATCTCCCCTCAACTGGTGTTAGCAGTATACCCACGCATTACTCCAACATAACTGGATAGAGTTAGGTCTAAGACAATCCTCAGTGCACTTAAGTTTCCTGGTTTTATATTTCCAAAAATTTTTTTCTGTACTACCGACCACTGTTATTCATAGATCATTAACAGTCTCTACTCTTTAGTGCTCACCTGCCTTCATCGGTCCTCTTCTCTTAGTTATTCGGCCTTCCCCAGTCACCTGCTTTCAGTGGTCTCATCTTTTGATTGGTCCCCCCACTTTCAGCAGTCACCTCTCACAGTGACCACCCACCTTCAACACTCACCGCCATTCAGTGGTCACTAGCCTTAAGTGGTCACCTCGTTGAGGTGGTCACCTATTTCGACAGGTCACCTCTCTTCAGTGGCCATCAACTTTTAACGATTCAGTGGTCACGAACCTTCTCCATCCATCTCTATTCAACGGCCACGAGCATTCCGCTGTCTCCTATCTTTCATCGATCACCAGACTGGAGCAGTCATCCAACTTCAGGAGTTACCGTGAAGTTCTCCACAATCACTTTTGTGACTTACTGCACATCTCTCAAACACCTGTATCAAGAAGCGATTTACAGATGGTGATCTTACTCCGGCTTCCACTGTACTTTATTGATTTCGACCAGAACGATCCCGATCTCGTGACTGACTGATACGTTTTTCCTGCCAGGCTCGCGCGATTATTCGGTTATTATTTACGTTCTCAGTCGATCGGTGAAGCAAGAATTTGCCCGCATTATATCTCCCCGAATGATTAACTATTGCCAACCATATTTCATTAAACACGCTAACACCGTCATAACACGCACAGTTCGCCGGCGATGAATTGCGGCATCGCTCCCGCGAGTGCGTCCATCGGAAGGGGAGATTATGTAACACGCACGATGGATGCTGAGGAAGAATGCGGGATCACGTTAGATGCTTGGGTGATACGCGTTGGTTACATAGATGGATACGACGTATGGTTACAGTTAGATGCATGCGCCGTGATCCCCCTCTCGCCCTTCCCCGCCGCCGATGGATTCGGGAATTGTTTATCAGCCGTAGTAATGATGATTAATGTTAATACGATTGTCACGCAGCTGTGGGATCGTGGCTAATGCACCGAGATATTCCCAGAGATAGCTGGCTGCGCGCTCCGTGATGGATCTACCCCCTCCCCCTATTCATGAGCACGTCCGTCATAAGGTGTCCCGCCCGGCATTACCCATAATGCATCGGTATATGATAGATGCTTCTCTACTCGCGATAATTCGTCACAAAACGCGAGGGTGCTGGTTTATATTTTGCGTCGTCGGTCGTCATCGTCCGGTGTATTACTCTCGAGCGATTTCTGTCTGATGCGAATCTGTTACCGTTCCGCTACATTTTGCGGCGCGATTGAATCAGTAAGAACGAGTAACTACGACGAGATCAAAAACGTGCGCGGCACGATCGAGTATCAGACTTCGATTGTTCAGCGATCTTCAAAGTAGTATATCCAGGTGTATTTCCATTCTGAAGTTATATATTTATCAATGGTTTGCATGATCTTGCTATGATACATACCTCCTTAAGAATGATACGTCAGGGTTTTATGGAATACTTACGCCTGATTCAGCAGACGTATCAAGCAGGCGTATAAGTAACAAACTGATTTCTTAAGTACGCTGGCATATACTTCCCAGTGGGGCAGTCATGGCAAGAGTGGCCGTTCTTGCAAAAGGTTTCAAGTTTGCATCCTCACGAACCAGCATTTTTTCTATCTCTTTTCGAAATGGGCTAGAGTTACCTACTTGAAAATTGGGGAAAAAATTGTGTTCAGGGTTACAATCAGGCAGTATTGCATGGTCGACTGCTATATGATATCAATACTACAAATCTATTTTAACTTATACTATTTCAAATTGGAAAAGCCATACAATAGAGTTTTAGTTGAGAGTACAACGTTATGCCAGCTATCACCTCTCCTCTGATTTTCACACGACTACATTAAGTGCCCCATATCGTTTGCGCAGTCGATGATTTGAGGACCATTTTCTCGGAGCATGGCAATGTTCAAGATGTTCGCGTGTTTGGAGAGAAAGGATACGCTTTTGTCAAGTGAGTCTTACAGTCAGTAGGCGGTACAATCACTGCGTCATGTAGGCTTCTATTGACCCTTATAATTACTGTGTGATGTAGGCTTTTATTGACCCTTTCTTGTAATTACTGTGTCATGTAGGCTTTTATTGACCCTTTCTTGTAATTACTGTGTCATGTAGGCTTTTATTGACCATTTCTTGTAATCACTGTGTCATGTAGGCTTTTATTGACCCTCTCTTATGATTACTGTGTCATGTAGGCTTTTATTGACCCTTTCTTATGTGTTCGATAAAACGGTGATCGATAAAACGGTGAATAGAGTTCAGCTTATTTATAAACCACGGGTGGTTAGATTTAGCTAGAACAGCAACTTGAACCACGTTCCTCATGCACACAAGCCCAATGATCCCCTCTCTTCACAACAATACATTATGCAGTCATATTGCACCGTGTAACATCTCATGAGATCACACAAGTGCTCGCACGGTAGGTCCACAAATTCTATTGTTTGCAGAGAATTTTGCGATTTCTGTAAAAATGCTATGCTCCAGATCTTATTTGGAGGTTATAGTTTGCAGATGTGTTGATTTCAGTTTGCCTGAAACGTTTCTGAAAAGTTGATTTTTTAAGCAATCCCGGCTAGACTAAGCGACGTTTCAGGCCGGTAAAGAAATCGATGTATTACGATTTGTGATCGACAGATTTGCAGCAAAAGAAAGTGCCACTAACGCCATAGTCAAAGTGAATGGGACACAGTATGGCGATCGGGTTCTCAAATGTTTCTGGGGTAAGGAAGCGCCGGTGACTACAAACGAAACCTACAACAATGCCTACAATAGTTACGCCTCACAAGACTCTATGGTACGTTGAAAAGTATTTAGTGGATCTTACATGACTGTACAGGAATCTTCACGCGTGTACAGGAATTTATGCAAATGTTCAGGAAATCTACACCAATGTGGATACGTACTTCTAAATGGAACTATAGACAAAATTTTCTGGTCGTGTCTGTTTCAGTTAATTTCAACCTTAATAAATCTGCAATATGCTCCATACATATCAAATTCTATCGCTCTTGTGCCGCTTTAGACCTACAGCGAGCGTACCTGCCAATGTTCTACCAGTTTTGTCGAAACCTAGTGGTGCGTGTGGCTCCATTATAGACAGACAGAAAGTCGCAGAAACAATCAACATGATGAATATCAATCCACGAGATTCCAATCCATAATCCAAGATTATAACATACCTCATCTGTGTCATAATTAGCCATTATAGGCGAGCATGGAAGGCGTTTGTTGTTGCGTTTCAGCCAAAAGTCGCGGCGGCCATCTCACCGATGCAGTACGCCGCTGCCCAGTACTACCCGACCATGGCATACGCTAATACCCAGCCGCAACAGTTCGCCATGATGCCGAACCAGGCGGCTGCACCCGCAACTTACTTACCCCAGCAGACCTACCCACAGATGTATTACCAGAACTGGTACGGCATGACACTGCTACGGTAGCAGCCATACGATTATCTTGAGCAGATGTGTCCCACTCACAGTCCATAGGCGGCCCTGAATACTTGACTGTATTACGATTTGAGTAGACCTAAAGTACATTCATTATTCCAGGCTATCAGGTTTTTAGTGTAATAATGAGTACGGTTAGTGTCTGAGTGATTGTTTCAACGAACGCTACAGGTGCACGTTAATTAAGGTACAATATATATGGCTGGCGTCACTAGGTGGGGCCCCCAAGTGCTGGTCTCATCCAGTGATAAGCCATATACCTGTTGGTTCCTTGATAGAATCTGCGTTGCGGATTTGTTACGTTATTCCATGTCGTTTCTTAACATTGGTCATCAGTCGCTCAATTCAAGAGCAGGTAACGATGGTTGTTATGATAGGGGGAGCTACGGTGACATGTCACATCCGCCACGTGTTTATTTGCTGTTTGTCAATTGTTGATGCACGCGTGTTTCAGGGTGAACTTGCCCATTCAGCAGGGTGTCCAGTTGCCGATGCAGTACACCGCCGCCACCCAACAACCACTCGTTTATGAAATGGCTCCCCCAACCGGTAATACTTGTCTCAAGGCTGATAATATTACACTATTGAACCATAGAATGCTGAAGTGTCTATTTTATATACATAGGTTAATGTTTATGTACGTATACATACATACATATATATATATATATATATATATATCATCTACTTAAATCCATTCTGGTGCTAACACTTAATAATTGTAGGAAAAAAATCAATTCATACAAGTCACGAGATTATGTAACATAAAGGTCACGAGTATAAAACCATCTTTTGGCCATTCTTCAATAACAACCTTCAATTTATCCCCACATTCTGAGAGAATCAGATCTTATATGGATTGATGATGGTAATGCTCTTGTGCGCAACTAGCTCCCCCAGCTCTCCCCACAGGTCTTTTCTTTAGTGTGGCTTTTCTCCCGCATTCCTTTCCTCCAATTGCCTTTCGCCCCACACATCCCTCACTGTTAATCTGCCTTTCCAGATCCTTCCAATTCCATACATTGGAATTTCATTATCCAAATATTTTGACGACAGATGACACCTTTTTCTAGCTGGAGAGAAATGCACAGAAAAAAACCCACGACCTCCAGGTAACCAGTCTGGTGCTCTACCAACTGAGCCACATGGGGCTTTTGCACCTTTCTCTAGTTCATCATAGTAACCGTAAATTTGTAAAGTGTCTTTGATAGCCATGTGTTAAAAGGGCACTATAAATCAATAAAATTTTATTTCATTTCACCTGACAGCTTTCCATGAAAGTTTCCTTGGATTGAAATGAAGGCAACCTTGGCCTTATATAATGTATATGACACGCCCATCCCATAGACTCACTGATACATGATGTAGTATGATATATCAAGGTATGATGAACTGTGTATCCAATCATTCCAATCACAGGTGAGGCATGTATGTGGTCCTGATTCTAGCATGATCTACTACTGTACAAGAGAAATGAGCAGGAACAAAGTATATATCGGTGTGTTCAGTGCGTTCTCAAAAATGTGTGAAACCCCGAAAACACGGGAGAGAGTCTGCTTTATAGCTCAGTAGGTATAGCACCAGACCGGTTGTGTGGAGGTCATGGATTCGGGGGTTTTCCCGTGCGCTCGTGTTGTCCGTTTAACGACTATAGCTATCCCCACTAATCACTACTCCTATACATAGTTACATTCAACATTTTTTGTTTCATTGCAGCCTTCCAAACCCAGTGATGATGCGCCAATATAGATGCCAATGTACCAATAGTAAATGGGACAACCAGCCGAAACAAGAGTGCGGTGACGACGCGTCCCTACACCGACCGTATCAACGCGCGAACACTCGAGTTTTTTTTCCCAACATTTGCTGAACTGCCCGATGCCTGGATTCACACGGAACTTCACATTCACGCAGAACTTTATTGTCCGTTAGAACAACAGCCATCTGGGAGCGGACATCCAAATAATCTGTAGTTTGTACATTACCGCCTCACATCAACGCTGGTTTTTCACTTTTAACTCGATTCACCTCATTAAATCAGTCCTACCAGATTCCCAACTAGTCGGTAACGGTATAACTTGGTTGAGTGGGTAGAGCAGCGGCTCTCAAACCAGAAATTTGAGGGTCCAAATCCAAGATATACGATGAATAAAATACCATAAGATACCAACTTTCCTGGTGCACAAGGTACTCTTTCCGGATTGTTCCGCTCGATTTTGCCGTCAGTACCGATGAAATTTATTTGTGGAAACGTGGCCAAATGTGGGCTGGAAAAGTGAAGTTTTGAGCCGCGTGCTGTTTCCTGTTGACGTGCTGCTTTCGAGGATAACTCCTTGTAAAGTGACAGTTTTAAGTGCAGTACATGCAAATGGTCGGTTGGCACGCGGCATAAATTACAATGCAAAGAACAATGATTAAAAAGAGATTAACCACCACTGATCGTTTAACCGACCTGTACACAAGCTTTCACGCATGCAGTATGGGTTTCATCGTGCCTGTTAACCACTTTTCTGCTCGATTATTCTCTTTGGCTTGTATTTAGTTAGAATATTGTTAGATCAGCAAGACTCGGGTTACGGTGTATTCAATCACAACCTTGCATTGTCTTCACGTGAAAACCCTTCAATGCCAGGCACACGACGAGCTATTTCTAGAATCTTCATCGTTTTCTAGGCTATTAATAGTAACAACTGGCTAATAAGAAATAAGTCAACATGGATGCATAGATTCGAACGAGAAATGGTGGTCGATCTTTTGATTTGACCTCCAACACTTGTTACTTTGCTAATGTCTGAGATCTCATGTATGTATATTTTGTATTTTAACGATATCGAATACACTCTAGTGTCATGATACCACCCATTATACATCGCAGCTTAAATAATTGACGATCCAAG
The DNA here is from genome assembly GCA_011762755.2 of Epimenia babai. Classification (NCBI taxonomy): domain Eukaryota; kingdom Metazoa; phylum Mollusca; class Solenogastres; order Cavibelonia; family Epimeniidae; genus Epimenia; species Epimenia babai. Next base: position 12,294 of record WURV02220716.1, read on the forward strand.
CCGAATACAGCAGCTGCATTATGTGATTAGAATGTGATGTTTCGGCACATTATTGTGACAAATCTCTGAGACCATGTTATTAAACTAAATTATATAAAACTGAAGTGAAATTGTGTCTAGATAATTAGCAATGAGAATGCTCATTCCAAATTTGTAAATATGTACAAATCACGATATTGTGTAAATTATCTTGTAATGTATAAACATCGCGAATTTGTTTTGTGGAGTACCCATTACATTCTACGCATGTTTGTTGCGCACATGTTTAAATGTTTACACGCGCCATTTAGTTCATGCCCATGATGATGTTTGCCATGTGATAAATTCAAGTGAAGAAGGAAAATTTAGTTGTGTTTTGTGGAGACTGAGTGCTTCAAATTTACGATGGAGTTTGAACTCCGTTAAGAGTTCGAACTTTTACGACGATGTTGAGATGTGGAGATTAGTAACGAAACATTAGGAACAAGATTAAAAGCATATAATTAGTAGCATAAGATGGATACCATGGCAATAGTAACCTAAAATTGGTAATGCAGGATTAGTAATATAAAATTAGTAACGTAAGATTAGTAATGTAAAATTAGTATTGTAAATTTAGTAACTTAAAATTAGTAATTTAACCCCTACCACACTGACATCTGTAAAAGACATTACTATAGCAATACAATTGTGTGAAAAAAGTGAGCTTAGGATTAAGGTAAGGTTGGTAATGGCAGGTGAGTAACATAAAGTTAGTAACATAGGTGGGTAACGTAAAATTAGGGTTAGGTTTCATGGAACATTATGACACACGAATCACTCCACTAATAAACCTTGACATGTGCCATTTGTATAATTCAGAACCTCGCTCTACGGCAAAAAACTGCAAAAAACCGCAATAACCCGATATTTATCAGGTTTTTCATTTAAAAAATTACAGAAATTACAGACTTGTCATGTTTTACCGTAGTATATTTTCATTATTTATGCCACGTACACGTATATGTCATCAAAATATAAAAATGCTATCGAAATCCTTATAAAAATATTGAGTAATTCAAGGAATGTCATATGTATCAGGTGCCCTGATTTTTGGAAACAGAGTGTGACGTGGTGAGGTTTTCTGGAAAATTTTCAGGAACTGCTGATAATTGTGGCATTGAGCAAATAAGTGCTTAGGTCCTGTGATTACGCTTTTCTCCGAATTGACTGATTCCACCAATGACAGATGACACAGGTAGGCATCTACCTAGTCAAGTGCAGCTGTTCCAATACAACTACACCAGATTCAGTGTCAATGTTTATTTGTTATATTCAGCTTTTTCCAACATCCCTTTACCGTTTATCCTATAATTGTATTGCGTTCGGCATATTTATTTTTGGTGTAATATTGGGCCCGAAGCCATGAATGGATACAGTTGACTTAACCACTCTGTGCGTTTTAATTTTTTGATTTGTTATAGAATGATTATACCATATTTACCAGTTTTTTTTTCGGGGCCCTACATCTGCTGTTAGCTTTTTCATCTAGGAAAACATTGGAACATGTATATTCAGATAACACTCGGCCCGTTATCTAATTGTTGATCTTGCACGAAGTAAACAGTTGGTTTCATGAAGCTTAAATGCACACTGCAACTCTCCCACGTTCGAACTCTCCCTCGTTCGTTGCCACTATATCCTGTATACATGCAGTGGGAACCTAAGGTCATAGAGCACGATATTCCCCACACGGATATTTACCAGATAATCGTCACCGCAAGAAGACATAATTTCATAATGTTCATAGTAACTCGAAGTACACAAAGTATTAATTAGCATTATCACATGAAACGCTATCACTTTTAAAGGGTTCTACTTCCGTTCATATTAGCTTGACTTAACCAAGGGACTTAATCCCTGACTAGAGAATGGATACAGTAGTTTTTTCGCGAGTTAGAAAGAGTACATCCAAGTCTAACCCAAAGCAGAAATGTGATCCATACAGAGCATCTCCAGCATAATTACTAACTTATAAATGTATTCATCGTTATTGGTGATTTATTGATTGATTGGTTGGTTTATTGATAAATGAATAATATAGTTTATATGAAGAAATCTTTCATGCGATACTGTCTACTTACACATGGCGAGACATTTCGCGCGTGTGTAGGAGGCAAGATTGTGAAATAAATGTTTAGAATTAATCAAATCGGTCATTGTAGTATCATGTGTTCTCATGTGCACGATGTCGTAGTATGTTGTTTAAATTTTGATAGATGGCTGACGCACCCTGTTCTCTTTTCCTGTCATTCTGGTACAGTTTAATGTATCACTATGCAACTTTTCGTATTTTCCCTCGACTTCGTCGTGTAAATACCTGATGGTTTGTGCCGCATAATCGTTTCATTACGTTTCATGCGTGATTTTTATGGCTCAATGACAACATGCCAGGTAAGACGAGCCGTTATTTCACTATACGATTCGTGAATAATTACTGCCATAACACGCAACATACGTATATACAATTATACATGTATACTTATAAGTGAAATTCATATGTGTGATTCAAATGTTATGCTGAAAGACTGTTGACTAAACGTGGTAACCAATGGAAAACATTCCTTTTGTATGATGCTTCCTGTTATGCGTTATCATATGTCCGAAGTGCACATTTACTCTCTCTCTAAAACAAACTTCAAAGTTCATGAGAGAAGACGTCGAGGTTGATCACTCCATTGATGACATTTTGTCATCCAGAGAGACAGTACTACATACAGCGGACGCAGGGTGTGTATAGGGTAATACATTAATGAGACTGCCTTAATTCCAAACAACTTTCATCATGTTTGACTGTCGCCGTGGCAATAACTGGCAAAAATGTAAAATATAAATAATTATTTATAACATACTGATGATCACATCCCAGCGCAAAAATCAGCCAATCAATTTATGGTCTATCATGCTCGTTAGAGATATATGTATTGATCGCTGGCATGATATATGGACTTTAAATATCAGTGGTTGCCATAACGGTGTTAAATACCTGAATACAATGGAGAATCTTGGCTCTGTAGCTCCGTTAGTAGAGTAACAGACCGGTTATCTGAAGGTCGTGGGTTCTAGTGCCATCAGAGATATAAATTTTTTCCGTGTATTTCTCTCCAGCTATTCAAAGAACCACATTGGCTACCCCCATTAACATCCCATCCCATTGGTGCATTACTCAATGAATACCCAGTAGAGGCTGCGTGGACTGCTCAATTTAGTAGCTGTCTATCCGAATTAAGTTCGGATACCTCGAAAAAAATTTTTGCAAGAACCCTGAATTTTTTAATTATTCAGCCTTATACCGAGATAGATAACAGACTCTTAAAAGCAATATTACTAAGTAATTGGTACGGCGGGCATTCAAAAGTTTTCCAAAAGAATGACTTTCAAATTCAAAGCAAATTTAAAGCCATTCATGGGTTCCTACTTCCGTTTAATAGATTAAGATGAGTTATGGAAATGACCACTACCCGCAAGAGAAAGAATTTACATCACGTTGTGATTATTGTCATAATTATATTGCGATATTTTATGCCGCGTATCCAACACGTGTTGGAATAATTTGTGAGAATCTTAACGTTATTTAAATATTTACATTTTAATGTTATACTGTATTTGTTGATATGCATGCTTATCTATAAAATGGAATTTTGTATTTTATAAATAGAAATTGTGATTGTGAAATAAAAGCATATTGTGTTCTGATATTTGCATAAGTGAACTACTATGTTACAATAATAAAATTATGATGAATATTCATAATATTAATTTAACTATTTAACTCGATGGTTATTAATTTGGATATTCATATAAGTAATTTATTTATAAAATGAATATTCATAAAACGGTTTATAAACATGGAATCTATGAAGCGCCACTGTTGGCTTATTGTAGATCGCCTGTAACTAAATGTGTATACATTACTTGTAAATAATGGATGATTTAATGTTGGAGAAAGGCAAATAAAGCGGATTTTGTACATAGATAACATCGTGTGTTTTCTTGTTTATCTTGGCATGTTGAAAATAGAAAGATGACACTTGCGACAAGTGAGATTTCAATACAGATTGGTTTTCTATCAGGTATACATCGTCACTTGTCATGTACAATGAGCAGTTAGAACTGAGACGTGGGTACGTTATATTCCACCGAATAATCACCTCAATTTTGATAATCTGACTACTGAAAAATTTGTGATGGAGGACAGAGTCTAAGATCCATTCACTTCTAATTCATTAATGAGATACCAAAATCGTAAGATAAACATAAAGTGTGATCTTAATGTATATACCTATTTTACTTATAATTTATTCATGGAATGCCGAGTTCGATTTTGAACCGTATTCCTTGTGTTTCTAGTTAATCATAGCAACCATAAATTTGTAGTGTCTTTGATAGCCATGTGTCAAAAGGGCACTATAAATCAATAAAATTTCATTTCTTCATTTCATTTTATTTTCATTTCATTTCAAATGTTGCACTTTTTCTTTTAGCTTTGCTCTAACAATGGTCATTCTCAAATCCATTTTTGTATATGTCACCTGTCATTGTCTGCACTTCTGGTTTTTCATAAATTAACCTAACAAAATTTATTCATTTGGCCTTTCAGGCCGTATTTAATCTATGTCACGGGAAGGCTCCTATCAAAATTTTCTCTAAATCACTTTTAAATGGATCTTATTGATAGTGAATAAATTTACTATGAGAATGCACAAAACAACCCAACAGTGTCTGTTGAATAGGATTTCATCGTCTGCCCAAAGTGATCGCTGTTAGTCCCAGAGGTGATTGGTGGTGTTATTGTGATTTGCTTGGATTTGTTACTCGTATCATTATGACATTGAGAATGTATGATGGTCTAATCTCTCATCCTCCCCCCTCCCCTTTTAGTACCATTTCCGTTATATGTGGTGGTTTCTCACCATGAAGTCCTATCGGTTGTTTTTGCTGATTTTGTGATTAAAATTGCATGGTGACTTGGTTTCAGTACGACCTCGAATATGCCGGGTGGTCAAGCGTCACGCGGTTTAAGATGAAGTGTGTCGGTCCATTTACTGAGACCAGATTTGGACGTATAATCGACTGGGATGGTGAAGTTCTCGAGTTGCCAGAGCCGAATTTTGAAGTCAGGTAAAATCATTGTCACATTGACATTAGATCTGCTGTAACTGAACTGGGCCGACCTAGGCTTGACAGGTTGCTCATAATGTCTTATCTTGAATCAAACCTACGATCAAATCTCGCGAAATATTTATTCGTTTTACATCAAAGCCACCCAATAACTTGTGAAAAGATGATTTAAACCAAATTTTTAAGAAAGACAGAATAACCGACACTAGACACTACATGACATTTTTACTTTACCACAGCATATTTCCTTGTGTGGCCATGAATAAATTTCATTAATACTGATAGATTAGATAAACCTCACCTTAGATTCCAAAAAATTTCTTGGTATTCCTCGCGGATTTCAACCCTCCACCTTTTGGCCGGTGCCTCGGGCTCAGACCACCCTAGCTGTCACTTAGTTCTTAATTTTTTACTCAGAATGTATCATGTAGTATATAGATTATCTATTGTATATACTATATACATTCTGATTTCCTCGTGTCGCAGTTGCAATTTGAGACTTTAATATTTGCATTTGCCATGCAAACCTGAAGTCGCATAATAAAGTTATTGCAATGGAATATACTCGATATTATCCTTGGCGGGGTGATATGTGAGTGTTGTATATGCGCTGAATAGCTGCCAATAACATTTCATTGTCAACCACATCTGAGGGCTTTTATTGGCTGATACTTGCAGTCTATAAATGTTGTACTTTCCTTTACCACGTGTGAGAAGTCTCAACCCCACGTGTTTTAATTGATACTGTGTTGAATTACATTAGTTGTGAAATGAATGTATTATACGACTGATGGTCATTTGATCCTGTGTGTTACAGAGTACACAAGGGCCTAGTGGATATTATTGGATTTGACAACCAGCTTCTGCCACCAGAAGGCACCCAACGTCTTACGAAGTCCAAGAGAGAAGTTACTCCCAGCATTGCCGAGGAACCCACGAAATGATTGTTTTGTACTCTGGCATTATCTCTCTATACAGTATCTTCATGTATTGTTGATTACTTAACAATAACTATGGTGCTTCTACTGTATTTCAATGATATCTAAAGCAGGCATAGAGACCTATAGCTCCTTTCTTCCAAACTCCTCTGTTACCTTATAGCCTAATTAATTCCATAGTATGTTACCCTCAAGTTTAGTGTATTTGTTTAATACATCAAAAGTTGGCTTCTAATCGAATTTAAGCAGCACTATAGTTTGCTCTTGTTAAAATACCATAACAATAACAGCAACTCTGTAGGAAAAACAGAGTTACATCTAGTGTACTAGGTTATCTCCCCTAGCATTAACAAATAAGCATTAACAAATAAGCATAACCAACAAGCTAGCATAAAGTTTTCTGGATCCTTTCATGATCAAAAGCATGTAATTATACAATATCCTACTGTCCTGGATCTATGATGATTGCGGTTTAATCATGTATCAATTTACTCATGTTCTTACTATCACCGTTAGCTTTTTGATCAAACTATCAAGAGATGTGTACTATTTCTTCATATACATGAGACTGAAATTAATTTTACAAAAAATGTTACATACTCTTTTTATACTAGATTCTATTATAATATATATTTTATTCGAAATTTTTTACTGTATATACCAATTATATGATATATTTGATATATTTTTCATTTTTTCATGCATTTCAAATTGCATGTTTTCATGTTTGTAAATGCATAATAAATCTTGATATTTGTATATTGACTAGAGATCTATATAACCCACATCAAGGATCACTGATAGATGATTGGGTGGAGCACATCTGATTAGCAATACGTGTATGTCTTTGGCACCTGTTCATTCTGTAATAATGCCATTGTCTAATCGTGCTTATTCTATATATGTTAAATGAAAAAGTAAGGTTACTCAATTTGAGTCTATCAGGTTGGGGCCATCTGTGTTATGTTTAGAAATGTGGCTTTTATGCCAGGATTGCAACAGCGAATCCAGATGAAAACGATGTTCAACAATGCTCTCCATTCTGACTAGGAGGCCATTTTGTGCTTGAATATTGAGAAAGATTTCTATGATATTTAGTTATTGTTAATGTTATGGTGTAACTAGGCAATGTAATGAGGGCGACTAACATCTATCATTATGGGTAAATTTCGAGTGTAGCAGTGTTAGTCTGATGATGATAGGTAGAAATAAGGAAATGACCCATTTATTTCTCAAGGTTTCGATTATATATAATCTTTATCAATTGATAAGGGAATTGCTGTGAGCCAAGAAAGTTGAATGTTGTGCTAGAACTTGCCTTTTATCACCTTTACTCTTTTTTTCAGACAATATGGCTGCTGCAGCAACCCTCATAATCGCTAGATATTATCAATTACATTCATTGTTGAGGAATTCAAGAATGCTGATATCTAGATATTTTATACATTTTTATACTGCCATGTCACAAAAGTATTGTGGTTTTTTTTATATGATCAGCATTAAGCTCATATTTTTGACTTGCTTGCCATTGTTGATGATTCCTTATAATATATTGTATTGTTAGAGGGTTTATTTAATCTCTATAGACTCAGTAATAATGTGTATGGTTGTGATGCTTGTGGATGTTACAATGATTGGCAAAATTTCATTTTGGGTTTCGCTTTCATCAAAAATACAATTTAGGATTATGATGTTAGAGTGACTCAAAGCATCTTACCATCTTTTACCATCATCAGGATTGTACTTGATGTTGATATCCTCAGTGTGAATGATGTTTATAAATCATTAAATCAATGAATAAAAAGTGACATTTCGACCTACCTGTTATTGAAGGTAAGACTAATTTCCTCTGTGTTTGTATCTCTATCCCTTGTCATAATATTTTTAGTTTTGTTTACTTTTGATTTGTTAGTTGTCTTATTTTCAGTTTTCATTCCTTTTCGAACTTTTGTGTAACAGAAATTAGTGCGAATTCGTTAATTGCACTTGAAATTAACATCCATTGTATAAATAGGTCTGCTGATTTTCACATTGTTCATACCAGTTCGCCTTTATCCTTTATTTTTAAGTCTCGAGTTTGGGTATCCTAGGCCACAGCTTTGTCACCATCTGACATAAAGGAATAACATTGGTTCTCATTATAGCTGATGTCTCTATGTAGTCTATGTCACATTCTAGCGGGCGTCACGTGTCTAGTTATTCGCCATTCTCACAGAAGTGCACTACGGAATATCTGTGTGCTTTGCTAGATCTCCTCTGCTCCAAGACTGATTCAGATCACACAGCTTAACTGCCTCTATCCTTTCTATTCCATTGATTATTCTATAGACTTGTAGCATGTCGGGCCACCGCACAATCGAGCAATACTTCACCGCACAATCGAGCATTACTCCACTGCACCATCAAGCTATACGCCACCTAACCATGAAGCAATACTCCAGAACCTTATGAAGGATTTGTATGATACATAATTTTTTCATCCATATGCTTAAATGGTCATGTACAAGAGCTGGTTTCGAGTTTGCTGCCTTAATATTTTCAGCTCACCGGAGTTTATGCTTAGTGAGCTTTTCTGATCAGATTTCATCTGTCATCCGTCCGTTCATCTATCCGATGGTAACGTTTTCTTAAAAAATCTCAAGAACTGCTTATTCTAGAGGTCTGCTACTTGGCAAATATTGTACTTCGGGTGGTGTCTTCTTTTTCTTGATCGTATCGTCATCGCAGCAAAGGGAGGTAACTTATGTCGATGTTTGTTTTTTATGAAAAAATATTCTCCAGTACCGCTTATCGCAGAGGTCTCCTATTTACCAAATATTGTCCTTGGGTTGGCTCCCCTAGATTTGGTCATATTATTGTCGTGGCAGGAAGAGGGCATAACTTGTGTCAATGTTAGTATTTTTACTTAAAAAATCTTTTTCTAGAGAACCCTTCATTGCGAAGGTCTCCCATTCGGCAGATATTGTCCTTGGGTTAGTATCTTTCGGATTTGTTCAGCATCTCGTCTTGAGAGAGGGAGGGGGGTAATTTCTATTGATTTTTCATTCGATAACCTCTATCCATCCTACTTCTTTTAAATCTTAGCCTAAAACACTTTTATTTTCCTAGTAGAGTGGGTCCCCCTTATTATCATACCCTCGGGACTTTGTGTGATTATGATATAAAGCGGGCTATTCTAATATTCGGGATTTTGTGCTAGACCTAATTTTGTGCATTTACAACATAATGTATGACGTCTAGTACTATGCATGTATAATAAAACACTTTTACTCAATAATAAATCGAGTTATTCATTTGTTTGCGTTGTGAAAGAATTTCGTGATTGACGTCTGTTTCACAATTCTTCGTATCGTTTCTTGCACCTGTGTCTCCATATTATAAAAGACAGTTAAATCACCGCCATTGCATTTCTGGAGTGTCCGTAAGGTCATTAGAGCTGAGGGCGGAGGTACCGGCACCGAGTCATCTTCATTGTCGATACAGTCCTCGGTTTTGAATGTTTTTCCTGATGTACGCGTGATATGATGTCGTCATCCGTTAACCGTCCATAACAATCAGCACCTATCGATGTCTACAAAAGACGCAAATTCATCCGATGTCATTCCCGATAGGGGTGTTTCGATGGGATCAGACTGTTCTGTATAATTTGTTGTAGGCTCCATAAACCTCCATGACGAAAGAAATTTATTATGGATGCGTTCTTCACTTCGTCCCATGCGTTTTTCAGCATGTGCATCGCGTCAAGAATGCGAAATTTGCTTGAAAGAGTGGACGGCTGAGAAGTCATCGTCATCGTTATCGATGTACCTAAAGACCTTTTCTATAGAGAGCTTTTAAATTGCGGATTATTCCCTGGTCGCATGGCTGATTGATCGACGTTGTGTTCGGCGGCAAAAAGAACAATGTCACGTGTGTTAAATCGTCGGCAGCGTCTTTAGGATGGGCCGAACAATTGTCCAAAATTAGTGCCACGTGTCGCTGTATACTTTGCGAACCAAGCATGTAGGGCTTTTTCTACTTCTTGAGCTTTATTTGTGCGATACCTTTTCCTGTTTCCATTTCCATTTTCCGTTGCCTCTTGATATAGCTGAAGACGTTGTTTAACAATCTTGGACACGGTTGATTGCGATATACCACAGTTCTTGGCTATTGCAGACTGTGATGCACCCTCAATAATGTATTTTTATAGCGCATAGTCAGAAGAAAACACTCTCACGTGCGCTTTACAATAATCTATTAATGCACATTCTCTCCAACTCCCTTCAACCCCATATCAGTTAATGTAACAATAGCGGCCATTGTTCGACCTCATTAATTAATTGATATTGTTATCTTGCACAGTATGCAATTGAACTATATAAATAACTATGTTTATTATAAGAATAGGTAAATTTTCATAATAGTTCCAATGCCACGTAACACAAGGAATGAAGTTCAAGCACACGTCCATTTCCCATATTACTTACAGCAAGGGCTGTAAGCTAGAGTCGCAGTACTCCTCACCACACGTGTAGTCGTAACCTTGATTTCGTTAATTGAATCGGTTTTTGCACTCTCTTGCACGTTCCTTACTTACGCTTGTGCATGTGGCAGGAGTGTCGAAGTCCCTAACACATACAGCTTTAGCATTGATGGTCTTGAGTCATATCGTGAAATGCTACAGGCGACACACCAAACGTGACACGCAACATTTGGTGAACACTTTAGAAATTAAATAATTGTCCGTTAATTCCCCATAATTATATCAAGTGTGATAGACCACGCGCATCGCGTTATAGGTAATATCCGGGCCTAATCAATTCACGACTTCCAGTGCTCCACCTCATGGTGCTCTACCATACCTGACCAGTTTTTCCTATGCATTTCTGATAAGCTATCAAAGGACTGGACACCGAGCAATCGACTAAATTGATCAGAAATGCGTAATATTTGAGTCCGCAACAAGTGACATCACCTATGACTATAGCATTTTCGGTTTTGCTCCAAATCGGGCGGGCACAAAGAGATACTGTATGGATATGCTCCCGTTATTCGTACCTTAGACTCCGACTGTCAACAGGGGTAAAAACCATCGACCCTACAATGACAGTGTGTATTTCCATATTCAAGACCTTTTAGAACACGCCGAGATTTCGAGTATTCTGAGGACTTAGGACGTTTTAATGATGGGGCGTTATATCACGCAACACTTTTGTCATGAGACCTTTTCTTTTGAAACACTAATTTTCGTGGGTGAGGCAACTTATGCTAAGAAACGTAACATACAATGTGTTTCTATTCAACACGCTCATGCATACAATGATTATGTAAAACACAGCCTAGATTTAATCACAATAAGAGGTTAGTAAAGGACATAGCTGTCTACTTCAAGTAGTGTCAGATAGCCTAGGGGATGCATGTATAAATTATACTACATAAGCTATGTGTACTGTGTAATTTTTGGAAAGACTACAAACCTAAAATAAATGTGATTCGCGACAAAATGCACAAACAACCCAAAAGGCGCATTTATCAGAGACAAAATGCACCAACAACCCAAAAAGGCACATTTATACTCTTTATTCATGTATGATTTACAATTACGTATCAAGTACTGTCTGGGTGTAATACATTATTTTTGGTTTTAATCTTATTGATTGCTAAATCATTATGTAGCTGTAAAGAAGGAAGCGCAAAAAGTGTCAACTTGCGATATGAATACAATGTTTTCCAGATATTGTTAGTATAACCACTAACTACCTCATTATTGTTGAACGTAGAAATAACAAAAATATTTCATGTGTGATATTCATTTTGTAATGATTATTATTAAATGTAATATACATAATATACATTGTGATGTATTCTCGCTACACAATAAAACAAAAAAGGAAACAACAATCCTATGATATGTTTAGGGTTACCGATCTAGGATTACTAATCCAACAGTGTTCCCAGAGCAAAACAATCAATTTTATGCATATTCATGACTTGTATAAATTGTTTATATATTGTGAGCTGATACTGCTGGTGCATTTAATGTTAATTAAGCATGTCCTATTTGCAATATTTTCAGATTAACCATTCTATTTGTGTGTGTCTTCCCCAACCAATGGCTCAAGAACAACTAGATCTGTCGCATTGACCTGTCTTGCCAATTCAGTAACTAATTTTCTTTTCGGCCACCGAGAATTACTTCTGAATAGTTCGTAGCTCGTAACAACCAATCCGGCTCCATTCGAAATTAAATTTCCGCCTTCCAACACAAAAGGAACAGTATCTCTTTTCGTCTTTGATTGTTTAGAAATTTCGATTGGTACATTATCATCAGATGGGCGGTCACGGCTGTACTTCCAATCAATTAGCCTTACACTGGAACCAGAATTAACGACGGTTGGGCCAAAATCCCGAATCCACTTGGTGTCATGATCGATGTAAACGATGGTCGTTTTGTTGGGGTCTACTTGATTGCGAAACAACTCTTTTTGAACCTGCCTCAATGTCACTGCATTATTTATCAAGACAATCGGGATAATTCTACCTTCTAAGTTCTTTACGATTTTTGCAATTGTTTCCGAATGTGATATGTCATCCGTTGCTGCCAGTAATAGAAATCTTTGTTTTTCAAATTCTCCAGGAAGTCGTAAGTTGGGATGCTTGCCGTAGTGCTTTGTATAGGAATGAAATCTATAGTGACGGGCAGTAGTTTTTAGATCAAATTGTTGGCCGATCGCTAAAGATGACAAAATGCTGACCCCAACAAAAGTAAAAACTGTTATTGTTAGAAATGGCTCGACTTTCATTGGTGTTCCAGTAACAATCAAAGCTTGAATCAGACTGTCGGCTTAGTTTTTGGGATGTTTTAGCCGAAACGGTTTAAGAGAGCTCCCGCTTGGTACTCCAAACCAACCCCAGCAAATATAC
>WURV02220717.1:0-10462 GCA_011762755.2 Epimenia babai
TTGCGCCATTGCTTGCAATACTCCTTAACGAGCCGCGCGGCTAGCCGCGCGACCAAAGTCGCCTAGTGCGCGCCCGCTCTTACCGTATCTCCGAGTTTTAACATTGAGAGGCTATAGCGGCCGTAAGGAGGTAGGATTTAGTCAATAATTACCGTATCTCCGAGTTTTAACATTGAGAGGCTATAGCGGCCGTAAGGAGGTAGGATTTAGTCAATAATGACCGTTTCTCCAAGTTTAAGAATTGAGCGGCCATAGCAGCCATAAGAAGGTAGGATTTAGTCAATAGTGGCCGTTTCTTCAAGTTTAAGAATGGAGAACTTTGCGGCCACATGATTAATAGAGGCCGTGTGGCATCGAGTTAAGTACTTTACTTTGGATTATTTCCGTGACTAAAGTATCTAATTTCTGTGACATAAGACACTAAAGCAGTTACTTAACAAAATCTGATAGTTTTTCAATATCATTCGAGATGTATTTACGTAACCCAATAATGTCCACCGTATAGATTTGTCGATGTAGAGTATACTGTAAATGTGAAAATTTTTGCCATTTTGCTGTATTAACGGGTTGGGAAAAATTGAAATTGGATGTGGCGAATGATACTGCAGGCGAAAATGTTAATATAAAAAGTGGCAGAATATGATTTGACTCGTATATTTACATCAATATATGGGGGATGATTCTTGAAACTTAAGCACACACACCTTGATTGACACTTGCTTCATTGATCCCAGGATAACATCTGATCATCTGATCGAATGTGGGCTTGAATTAATGGAATCAGCCAGCGCTAAGTATTAATTAAAAAAAATTATTGATGTTTCGTTTTTTTTTGTGAATGAAGATTTTTGTCTGCTTGTTGCGGCCATTTCGTTTGATTCAACGTGTGCGTGCCCTTTCAGTCTGCTCATGCAGAAGAAATTCCACAAGTTCGAGTTGGCCACGTTGGCCAACCTCTGTCCGGAATCTGCGGAGGAGGCCAAATCTCTCATTCCGACGTAAGTTCGGGTCTTGGTTTATGGCAGCCGTGCGTAATATTAACCCTTACCACTCGGTTGTCGCGGAATTGTATTGCAAAAGTAATGTTATGTACACTTGTCAGGGTGGTAAGGGTTAACACAATACTGAAAGTGAAATTGGATCCCGTGTGTTAAACAATAATCTTGCGTTCTTAGAATCATTTTAGTAAATGTTACAGTAATGCTATTTTTTTATTTTTTCGTACATTAGCAAATGACTGGTCCAAAGACTGACCTCACTGGTTATAAATACCGAAACATTATCAGTTCGTATAAATAGCCTTCCCTTGCATGTTTAATTGCATGGAGTCATTAGTGATCCTATGTATATATACACAGGGTTCTATTATGTGTATGTGCGTGTGGCATTATTAATGCCTCTACCACACCGGGGGATGTAAAGAATCTATTGTTAGATGGATTACTGTTTTGGTTTCAGTTTGGAAGGAAGATTTGAGGACGACGAATTGCAACAAATCTTGGACGATATCAAAACCAAACGAAGTTTCCAGTATTGAAACATGACCACAAGGAAATGCATCCGCCAATTTGTCGGACTTGCCCTAGCTATACGGGGGACAGTTTGTGTCGGACTTGCCCCAGCTATGCGGGGGACAGTTTGTCGGACTTGCCCCAGGTATACGGGGACAGTTCGTGTCGCACTCGCCCCAGGTATACGGGGACAGTTTGTGTCGGACTTGTCCCAGTTATACGGGGGACAGTTTGTGTCGGACTTGTCCCAGCTATACGATAGCGATTTTTACCCTTCAGTGTGGCGTCATCCAGGTGGATGACAGCTACGGGTTTTATGGTGAAATACTGGTTGTGCCATAAAAGTCCTCCATGCCACACATCCAGTAATCGTCAAATCATCAAATTGCCTAAATATTCCTGATTTCTTCTATATCTACACAATGTAGCCAACAGCATTCACCAAGAACAGACATGCGTCTCCTCCCACAGTTGGTGTTTGTTCGAGAACGAAACACGCGCAGGTTTTTTTTATTCGTTATGTCCGAACGTATTTCGCCCTTTTCGCAACAACTAGCATACATACAAAAATTAATATCGAGCATCTTAGTTTGCTGAGATTGACAAATATACGCACAGAGCATCATGAGAACTATCGTAGTTTACTATAATGGGATTGACAGCAATGAGGCGACTACCACATCGATGATAAAATAAACCCGGAGGCGTTTTTGTTAACAATTTATTGGATATATAAAACACGGGGTGAATTCTTATGGCCAACAGTACACATACACAAAGATGCAATAAACCTTCTATATTTCCGTGGACTATACTGATACAGTACTAACTAGGATCGTGAATATAGCGTTTCCTAATTTTTAGACATGAATAAAATTTCGCGTCTCTAAAACAATCATCGTTGTCGAGCGACCACAAAGCTGGGACGGAGCGTGGTCTAATCTGAAAGCTGGCTATTATAAAGAATTAATAAAAAAATAATGTGTGGTATAACGCAGGACTTACTAGTCTGAATATTTGACAATTATGTCTTGGATGAAGCCGCGTTATTCCGAACCACGTAGTATCCCCAGTTGAAACATTTCATCCATAACAGTGTAAACAGCATATGGGTCAAGTATATCGTCTCACGGGTCGTTTTACGTAGGGATGCAGGGATCTAGCGACGTTTTAATGAAATAAAGACCCTGATTTTTAGCGTGGCGAGTAAACTGCCTAAGCAAACATTGGCTTTTACCCGGTATGAGAAGACTGTCCACCCATTTTGATCGTGTCGCTACACTCGCCGCACTAGTATGGATGTTTCTCTCATTCCTCAATTTTTAGTTGTCAAGGAAACTTGTAAATAATTTTGACAAGTTTCCTTGACAACCACTGTCAATAAAGGGTCATTTATTCCATATCATACAAATCGCAGCTAACTTGGCGACATTTCCCACTCTTCAACAAGTCTAATAGTTTCAGGACTACGACTGCCCTCATTGGACGATGCTGACGGTAGATTCTGTAGCCTTATAGCGCCTCCACTCTGCAATTTTTTAACATGTTGGCCGACTTCTTGAAGCGTAGTTTGACGTTGCTTTCACGCCGTCAAACTTGTCGAAATTATGTTATACTTGGCACCTGGCAGACGGTCTATAGCTCGCGAGCAGTAGTAACTCAGAAAACCGATAATCAAACTTCACTGAAAGTCGAACAAGAATATCCAGACCTCCTCATTGGTTGAAGCCTCCAACAAATCTTGGCAACAAGTTGAGAGTTTCGAACATGCTCAATCTCTCAAACACGAATTTTTCTCCCGCATTTTGGGTCCGATGTTGCGAGAATTTGCTGGTGCCGACTGATCGTACTAGTTCGTCAACAAATCGCATGCGGTGAAGGCACTATCAGCGAGACACAAGATCCTAACTACCCGGATACGGCACTGCGATGTTGGCTGGTTCGTTATCTTCCCCTTCCCACCAACCGTCAAACTTTATTTGGCTACCCTCGACGGGAGAACCAGGCTAGTAGGCTCGGTCAGTCTAGTGGCCAGTGGTCTGTGACTATCCATTACCCATCCATGTACTCGCCAACCCAGACGCAGTTCAACTACATCAGAGAGGTCAACACCACCACTACCAGTACGAACGAGCTACACCAAACCAGGATATACGACCCAGAAATCTAGTTTTCACATCCATCAATATGATTTGATCCTAAGTAATTAATAAAACGATTTATACCATAATACAAATAGACTACAATCTGCTATGGAAAATTGCCATTGTGATTTCACCTTTACCCATTTATACAATAATACAAATAGACTACAATCTGCCGTGGAAAATTGCCATTGTGATTTCACCTTTACCCATTTATACCATAAGACAAATAGACTACAATCTGCCATGGAAATTGCCATTGTGATTTCAGCTTTACCCATTCATACCATAATACAAATAGACTACAATCTGCCATGGAAAATCGCCATCGCGATTTCAGCTTCACCCTTGGATCTACATGTATCCCCATGTATACACACATGCCGTAGCTGTACGGGGTACTCCTGGGTGACTATCAGACTATGCGATCTGATGTGACAATTGGTAAATGTCGCCGGTCGTTTCCCGCTAGCGTCTGCCGCCCCGTCGTCTGCCTCTGGCCACAGTCCGATTACGCGTCGTGTCTCCCAGCCCCACGCTGAAGGAATTGGGTGTCGCGCTGAAGTTCGGGGTAGCGCCGGTGGGAGCTGCAAATATCCCAGGCAGTTGGGCCAATTGCGTTTAGTGAATATATGAACTATATATGGAGTTCAGTGACTGGGGAGCAAGTACACGGCTATAATTACTGGGGTGTGGCTGTGATAGTTGGGTGGGAGGTTGATTAAGGTGAGGGATGATATAGGGATCAGGTAAGTCCAGACAATGCGATAGTCTTTTCTCGCATAAATAAACCGTCATGATACCAGCGGTTGTGAGTCAAGCCACAAATCTGGGACGTGGTTCGTCATCCAAGGATCAGCAGCCTCCTCCCCTCGTTCTCACAGCCCAGAGGCATATGTGATATATATAAACAGATTACCTAGAAAATTAGCATTAATTATTTACTATCGAAAGGTTTTTATTTAGAGGTGGGGTGGGGGTGGGGTTCATTTGAATTTAGAGCGACGCATCGTGGCGGGCTGGGGGTTACGGTAAGATACTCACTGCCGGCAGAGAAGTTAAAGCCGCCCGGTGCCTGGGCCGGAGTGGCCGGTGTACCTGGAAATAATCGAGGAATTATGAAATGCTACAGTACCACCGTGCTGCTGCTCCACTCGCAAATAGCGTGTGTGGTTTTTGGCGTATTTTGGCGTTTTTGGCGACGGTGATCTGCGTTATTGTAATCCGATAATAGTGACTGAAAATTCACCGGGCTCTTACTAAATAATCCAGTAATCTGGTAATCTTGATAATAAATAGCCATTTAGTAAATAGAATTATAGAGCACAAACAAATTCTGGAGAAATCAATATAAATTCGATGAAGATCGCATGTGCTTTAAACAAATGGAAATTCAATGCTCTTGGCACAATATAAATAATGAAGGAGGAGAGCCACGCACCGAAATTAAAGGACGTGGAGTTGGAATTAAAGTTGAAACCACCGGCTGAACTTTGCGGCTGATTGGTTGACTGGCCAAACATGAAACCCGTCGAGGGCGAAGGAGCCGATTGAGCGAACGGCGACGGGTTAGCAGCCGGTGCGCCAAATGCAGGCGTTTGATTGGACGATGATCCAAATGTAAAGTTAGACGCGGCGTTAGTTTGATTATTGAATGTAAAACCACCGGGAGCCGCCGGTTTCTGCTGGAAACCGCCGACGTTGGAAGTGGACGCAGGGGTAAAAGAAAAAGCTGCAAAATATGAAATGTTGATGGTTACACATCACATCGTTCCAAATACCCATGAAAAAGGGTAATCTAAGGTGCTCGCACGTGTATACTGACATATAGAACGTGTAGAACATGAATTCTGCTACCTCTCGCGTCCTGTATATGTATACTGCTACATGTTGCATCCTGTGTATGTACATGAATACTGCTACATGTCGCATCCTGTGTATGTACATGAATACTGCTACCCGTGGCGTCCTGTGTATGTACATGAATACTGCTACCTGTTGCATCCTGCGTATGTACATGAATACTGCTACCTGTTGCATCCTGTGTATGTACATGAATACTGCTACCTGTCGCGTCCTGCGTATGTACATGAATACTGCTACCTGTCGCATCCTGTATATGTACATGAATACTGCTACCTGTCGCATCCTGTGTATGTACATGAATACTGCTACCTGTTGCATCCTGTGTATGTACATGAATACTGCTACCTGTTGCATCCTGCGTATGTATATGAATACTGCTACATGTTGCATCCTGCGTATGTACATGAATACTGCTACCTGTCACATCCTGTGTATGTACATGAATACTGCTACCTGTTGCATCCTGTATATGTATATGAATACTGCTACATGTTGCATCCTGTGTATGTACATGAATACTGCTACCTGTCGCATCCTGCGTATGAACATGAATACTGCTACCTGTCGCATCCTGTATATGTACATGAATACTGCTACCTGTTGCATCCTGTATATGTATATGAATACTGCTACCTGTTGCATCCTGTATATGTATATGAATACTGCTACCTGTTGCATCCTGCGTATGTACATGAATACTGCTACCTGTTGCATCCTGCGTATGTACATGAATACTGCTACCTGTTGCATCCTGTCTATGTACATGAATACTGCTACCTGTCGCATCCTGCGTATGTACATTAATACTGCTACCTGTTGCATCCTGCGTATGTACATGAATACTGCTACCTGTTGCATCCTGTGTATGTATATGAATACTGCTACCTGTTGCATCCTGTATATGTATATGAATACTGCTACCCGTCGCATCCTGTGTATGTACATGAATACTGCTACCTGTTGCATCCTCTGTATGTACATGAATACTGCTAACCTGTCACATTGTGTGCATATACATACTACAAACTCATATAAAAATTCAACATCATAAACATCATTAATGAATATCTTCCTCCATCTCTCTCCTCCCTCCCCCCTCTCTCATTAGCTCTTCTCTCTCTTTTAGTTCCCCCTCTTTTTCACCTCAAGTTCTATAATAGAATTTGGTAGAACACGATTTAATTACCATGTCCATTTGCCTATAAACATTGTAGACATAAAACGTATTTAGTAGTTCTACAACTGTGTGCAACCATCGAAATAAAATATATAAAAAATAGAAATCAAGGGCATCATCTTTTATAATTCCCAATAATATTGTTTTTTTTTTGATAAACTTTCAAATAATACACTTGACGTAGGAGATAAGTAACAATACTCAAGTGTATTTATGTAAAAGGCTGTACTGATACTTGAGTTATAACTCTTATAATAGACCATATAATCGACTCCCGACCATTAGTGGTTTCTGACAATCTCCCTACCTCCCGCCTTTCCTCTCTAACTGATGACTCATGTAGCCTGTCCTGAAGTATTCAGCATGATGACTAGCACCTACAGTAATAACTGGCGAGGCCCACTCATCATTTCTGTTCTAAAATCGATCACTATTCTTCAAGAGTGTACGAGGGTAGGCTGAAAAGTTCATAGGCCGACCATGATGCCTTTTCCGAATGATATTGTTTGATGGTTATTTTCAACATAGTCGCCCTTACGCTCTACACACTCAGTCCAACGATGTTGTAGCGCTTTGGTAATCATGGTATAAAAGTCCACATCTTGATAAATGGAAAACTACTCTACGGCTTTTATGACGTCATCATTGGTTCGATGTAATTTGCCAGCCAAATGTGTCTAATACAGGGAAATTATCTTCCAATGTATTCACCATATCAGCATGAATGTCCTTTGGGGCTAAGCCATCATAGCCAGATACTTAATAACACCACGGTGCCTAATTCTGTGCATTTTGGTCTGAAGCTGCAGTATGTACGAGGTAAGACTACAGAATTCTGCAGCTCGATTATTATCATCTACCCCTCGTATTGTATACATTACACCAACACTCAAATCACTCCATTGGCTCAAAATACCGTATCGAATACAATTCAAAATCATGATCTTGACATACAAAGTCATTTATGGTGAGTTACCGGCCTATATTAGAACACTTGTTAACGTTAAATCCACTGGGAGAACCACTCGCCAATCAAATGCACCATTTCTTGTTGCACCTTGCATATCCCGTGTATTCCAAGGTCAGCGCTCTTTTAGTTTTGCCTCAGCCTCGCTCTGGAATGAACTGCCGTCAGCTATTCGAAACACCACTAACTTATCTTCATTCAAATCCCTCTAAAAACATATCTTTTTAATAATTGCTACGTATAGACCCAATCTATTATATTTTTTTTTCCGATAGATGTATTCTATTGAATATTTTTACTCTTATGTGCTGTAAGTCCGACTATTTTTCATCTCACAATAATTTTTTAATTTTTTTTCAATTGTACATTGTCAAGTGCGTCTGACAGCATGTACATGCTTTAAGAAGCACTATAATCACTATTATTATTATTATTATTATTATAAGACTACACAAATGATTAATAAATGTGAGCACACTGGAAACAATTGTGCACTACAATGACTCGCCTTGCTATGTGAAAAGTTTCATTTGTGTAGCTTAGGTCATTTTTGGTGAGCCTATGAACTTTTCAGCCAACCCTCGTAGGGTATCCATTTAGGTCTAATGCAACGCTTCAAATCTTCAGCATAAACTCACCTGAAGGTGCTGTTGATGCAGGGGTAAAAGCTGAACCACCAAAGGGAGAGGGAGTCCCGAATGCGGACGATGTACTTGCGACGTTAAAAGCAAAAGGTGTAACAGAACTCTGCATTGTTGTAGATGTACCAAAAGGGGAAGCATTAGAAGGGTTAGAGACTGCGCCAAATGTTGGTGTGGTCGAAGCATTAATGGCTCCAAAGGGTGTCGGAAGTGCGCTGGATGCACCGAAGGTAGGCACATTCGAACCTGTTCCGAAAATCGGAGCTGATGCTGTGGTCTGAGATCCGAAAGTGAAACCTGAACTCGGTTTGGTACCGAAGGAGGATTGCGTGGTTGCGGTGGCACCAAAGGGTGTTGGAGTGGCTGCTGTTCCAAATCCTGGTTGTTGTGTGGCAGTAGAGCCAAAGATTGAATTCGCCGTTGTAGAAGTCGTACCAAACAATGACGGTGCCACGCTACCGAACATTAACTGAGACGTCACCGTTGTGCCAAAAACTGGCGCTGTATTGGCTGTTGTTCTGAATATAGACGGTGCTGATGTCGTGCTGAAAGTTGTAGCAGCCGATGAAAAGTTTCCAAATAACGATGCTGTAGTTGTTGGGCCTGAACCAAATAATGATGGTGTTGCGGTGGTACTGGTTGGGGCTGAACCAAACAATGATGGCGTTGCGGTGCTACTGGTTGGGGCTGAACCAAATAACGATGGTGTTGCAGTGGTACTAGTTGGGGCTGTACCAAACGGTGGTGCAATGGTTGGCGTTGTTCCGAAAGGCGTTGGCTTTGATGAAGAGCCGAATAACAGTGGAGATGTACCAGTGGAGGCAGTAGGCATGCCAAATAATGATGGGACTGACGTACTTGTGCCAAACAAGGATTGTGTCATTGTGGTGCCATTAGCTCCTGCAGATAAGAGAGTTGTGGGCCCGAACAGAGATGGCGGGGTGGTTGTAGTTATCGTGCCGAACGCTGTTGCGGCTGCAGCGCCAAGTACTGATTGTGCCGTGGCAGAACCGAGGATGGATGAAGCAGTCGTCGCTGCGGCAGAAGGTACTGGTAACCCAAATGACTGAGTCGCTGCCGCACCTGAACCGAAGCTGAAGGATACCGAGGGAACAGCGACGTTAGGTTGGACAGTGGAGAAAGCCGTGATATTTATCGGTGCTCCGGTTGCACTAGAAGTTGCAGGCGATGATGTGGATGAGATGATCGCGGGATTCGGCGTGACTGCCGCGGTTGTGGAGAAGATACCCGTGGATGCAGACGAGTTCGCCACGGCGACATTGGTTGGTTGTGCGGAAGTGTTGGCGATCGCGGCGAGGCTTGGTTGAGTCTTTTCCGATGTTGGTGTAGCGGTGGTTGTCGTT
Organism: Epimenia babai; assembly: GCA_011762755.2. Classification (NCBI taxonomy): domain Eukaryota; kingdom Metazoa; phylum Mollusca; class Solenogastres; order Cavibelonia; family Epimeniidae; genus Epimenia; species Epimenia babai. The sequence goes on from WURV02220717.1 coordinate 9,671, forward strand.
ATGGTAATCGCCGCCGCTATGGTAACTGTCGCTGATTGGGACTGAGTTGGAGGAATGACTGTCGATTTTTGAGAAACATCGAAAGGTGTACTGAAGGAAAAAATTGAGGTAGCGACGCCTGTTTGAGAAGGGATTGCGGCTGAAAGCGCGGTTGTTTGCGGATTGACTGATGAAGGTAATGAGATAGGTAGTTGTTGATTGGTCGAGATCAAGGAGTTAGGGGCAGTGAGAGCGGATATTGCGTTGGGGACGTTCAGATTGGACGACAATATGGGGGACGCAGTCGAATTAACGGTAGATGTCGAGAAGTTGAAGGTGGTATTTTGTGGACAGTCTTGGGAAGCCGGAAGGGCAGGGGCAGACGCTGATGCAACGCTTGTATCTGCTGGAAACGTTACACATTACGAATTGTTAACATTTGTTCTATAACATTACAACTGCATACTGTTTCATCTTTTTTGATTGCATTGCAAATAAGGGTTCAAAGTAGATCAATACATTTTTAGAATCACACACATCCATGTTTGCACGCACGCGCGCACGCACACACACACACAGACATCGTCATGTAGTGTATCATAATCTAAGTCAATCAGTTTAACCTCAAATCTTACGCAAGAAGCATGTGGGGGACTAACTGAGGCAAAAATCAGAACCAGCTAATAAATAAAGGAAATTGGAGAGCGTTTTATACGGAGATACCGATATTTATTTATATAATAATAATAATAATAATAATACATTTGTTTGGGAGGCGCCCTAATAACTAGTATGTCTCTAAGGCGCCTATAT
>WURV02220728.1:0-10461 GCA_011762755.2 Epimenia babai
GAAATGCACAGGAAAAAACCTATACCCCTGATGGGACTCGAACCTACGACCCCCAGATAACCGGTCTGGTGCTCTACCAACTGAGCTAGGGACGAGATTATTCCAGTGCATTTATATGGGGGGTCGTGGGTTCGAGTCCCATCAGGGTTATAGGTTTTTTCCCGTGCATTTCTCTCCAGCTATTTATAGAACGACATTAGCTATCTTAATTACCATCACATAGAATTTCTTCATTACCTTTACGGGAGTTGTAAGTTTTAAGTTCTTTATTTCTCCAAAGCAAACATACATATTTACATACACGTGGTATGTAATTTTTAAGGCATAATCTGTCCATTTCTTATAATATAATACATATTTACATACTTATAGATCCCTTATTCTCTCGCCATCCCTGCTTTTCGCCACAAAATTCTTAAGTCCCCATTTCCTCCATATTCATGAGTATATCCGCTACACCACACCAAGCTCTCACCATCAGCAATGAATTATTGCATACAAAATGTATTAATGAGTATGTGGTTCTAAAAAAAATCGGTGTTAAATACTTAAAATGCACTGGAATAACCTCGTCCCTGTAGCTCAGTTGGTAGAGCACCAGACCGGTTATCTGGGGGTCGTGGGTTCGAGTCCCATTAGGCGTATAGGTTTTTTCCTGTGCATTTCTCTCCAGCTAGATACACTGTGAAAGATCTCATTGAAAGATATACTTTCGAAAGATATATGCGACTTCAAAGACTGGAGGAAAATACATTCTTTAAGTTTAATGCACATTCATGGCAAAACTAGATCTGCCTCCGTAAAAACTGATGACATTTTACACAGACGTTGAATGAATGGGAAAATTTAAAATATTTCAAAATTCTGATTGAAAGCAAAATAAATGTCGGAAAAACAATGTAAAATATACAGTGCTTATTTAGTGCAGCAAATGATTGATCAAATCAGGAGGCAATAAATGAATATAAATATATCATAATACCTATAATACCACGGTAGAATTCTGGTTTGCTTGCACGCTGTTTGGTCTTGAGTTTGACCCCCTGAAGCCTAAGGCGCGTGTTGACCACCCATAATGGTGCCGTTAGTATAACATTTATGTTACCTGCAACACACCACGCGACAACTACCATATAAATGATACACTGATGGCATCAACACATTAACACAACTACCATATACATGATATACTGATGGCATTACCACCACTACAATATACATGGTATACTAATGGCATTTACACAACTACCATATACATGACACACTGACTGCATTAACACAACTACAATATACATAATATACTGATGGCATTAACACAACTACAATATACATATTATACTGATGGCATTAACACAACTACCATATACATGATACACTGATGGCATCACCACCACTACAATATACATGGTATACTAAAGGCATTTACACAACTACCATGTACATGATACACTGATGGCATTACCACCACTACAATATACATGGTGTACTAATGACATGAACACAACTACCATATACATGACACACTGATGACATTAACACATTAACACAACTACCATATACATGACGCACTGACTGCATTAACACAACTACCATATACATGACACACTGATGACATTAACACATTAACACAACTACTATATACATGATATATTGCTGGCATGAACACAACTACCATATACATGATACACTGATGGCATTACCACCACTACAATATACATGGTATACTAATGGCATTTACACAACTACCATATACATGATACACTGATGGCATTACCACGACTACAATATACATGGTGTACTAATGGCATTTACACAACTACCATATACATGATACACTGATGGCATTACCACCACTACAATATACATGGTGTACTAATGGCATTTACACAACTACCATATACATGATACACTGATACGCAGATTTTAATGACGAGGAGAAGACTTATGGTAAATTTACCGGCAATAAAAGCGATAAGTAGATCTTTAGTGGGTTTATCTCCCCCTTCTCCGACAAACACCAACTTGAGTAGATTGTAAGCGTAGAAATAGACGAAATTTGACGCGATCTGCGAGGTGATGACTGGTCTCCAGCCACTGTACCAACCAAGTCTAAAACATCGATGACAATACTGCATGTATTTATATAATAAATGTATTTTAGAGTGCTCCTTGGTGAATGTATCATGTATAAACAGTGATCATAATATTAGATATCGTAAATGATGATGAGCAATTCTAACAGTGTTACATGAACAGTGATGTGTTTTGTTAATTTATATATACTGCCTTTGTTAGCTATCTCGTATAATAAAAAAGTAAATGTAACACCTTTTAACCTCAGGTAAGTAGTGACAAGAGGTTCTATTGGACAGGTATACCAAGTTAGGTTAAACGAGTAAGTAATGAGGGTATACGGAATATGTTTTCTATAAAGACACGGGCTGAGCTAAATACATGATGTTGTCATCGTCGTCATCGGTGGTGGTGTATACATTTCAGTGAATAGAAGCTCTACATAAACGATGCAAACATATGTTAAAAAATCACATTTCCATAATAAAAACCATACTCAAAAATATAGGCAAAATGGTAAAATAGAATTACTACAAAGGTGAAAATAGATGTTAGATGATTTGGATGACGAGATTTTTATCAGGCTTGTTTACTTACATTCCTTCATCAGCAGCGATATTGAGAAGAAGTCTGTGAGTATGCTGCGAGGTCTCATTTTTATCCACTAAAAGTAATCAGAGTACATTTGAGCCAATATTATAGAAGCAGTTCATATTGGTAATGTTATACAAAAACAGTTTAAGCAACTACGCTACAGTGAATCATCATGTCTTATAGCAATCACTGGTTTCATGAAAAATCAGTGAAAAGGTGATAAAAAATCCCAAACCATGTGTCTTGTCTATTTAAATTAGCATTTTACTTTTACTATTACTATCGAATTTATAAGACGGGCCTGCCCAAAAAGATTTTTCAGCAAGCTGAGTTGAGAACTTGAGAAATCTTCTATGTGAACTGTGCCAGACTTAACAAAACACATCTTAAACCACTTGTTTGTTATTATCTGTACGTAATTAAATTAACAGATTCGAAACAATATGGCTCATAAATGAATTGGATTTGGTGAAGATGGGCCTGATGAAGGAATCCTTGTGTTTGATGAAGCAATCCTTGTGTCTGATGAAGCAATCCTTGTGTCTGATGGAGCAGTCCTTGTGACTGATGAAACAATCCTCGTGACTGATGAAGCAATCCTTGTGACTGATGAAGCAATCCTTGTGTTTGATGAAGCAATCCTCGTGCCTGATGAAGCAATCCTCGTGTCTGATGAAGCAATCCTCGTGTCTGATGAAGCAATCCTTGTGTCTGATGAAGCAGTCCTTGTGTCTGATGAAGCAATCCTCGTGACTGATGAAGCAATCCTTGCGTCTGATGGAGCAGTCCTTGTGACTGATGAAGCAATCCTCGTGTCTGATGAAGCAATCCTTGTGTCTGATGAAGCAGTCCTTGTGACTGATGAAGCAATCCTCATGACTGATGAAGCAATCCTCGTGTCTGATGGAGCAGTCCTTGTGACTGATGTAGCAATCCTCGTGACTGATGAAGCAATCCTCGTGCCTGATGAAGCAATCCTTGTGTTTGATGAAGCAATCCTCGTGTCTGATGAAGCAATCCTCGTGTCTGATGAAGCAATCCTTGTGCCTGATGAAGCAGTCCTTGTGTCTGATGGAGCAATCCTCATGTCTGATGAAGCAATCCTCGTGTCTGATGAAGCAATCCTCGTGTCTGATGAAGCAATTCTTATGTCTGATGAAGCAATCCTTGTGAAAGCTCATATTTCGATAAATTTGTACCAATCTCAAAGGTTGCAACCCTCTATTTCTTGTTTTTTTTTCACCTATTGATTGCATGTGCAGGTGATTATCACAATGCACTCACCGCAATGTCAACTGTGCTCAATAATAAACTTATAAATTTTTTGGGATTTATCAAAAGGCCCGCGGGCTGACTTAGACATGCCTACGATTTGGCCCACGGGTTTTCGGTAGGCCATGTGTAATAGAATGTATATTACAATTCAAAATGTCAGATATTGTGATGTTTCCAAAAAAACCATCTTTAATGTAACATTAATGGTTAATCCGAAATCACCAACACCATCAGATATATTCAACAATACAATTCACTATTTCGTTATATATAATTAATATATACACAAATTTTTGGATAATGTTCAATTGCTTATAGATACCTTGCAATCTTGTACGCACCAGATCCAATGGGTAAAATATTGTCAATGCTGTGGAACCAGCCTAAGGTAAATAATAACATGGCTATAGTGGCAAAAAATTAGAAAATATTGCATTTATAATAAATATTCATACATACAATGGATCGATTTTATTTTTTAATCGGTCACTAACCCTGATGTCAAATTACTAAGCACAAACACTCAGGTCAATAATGTTAAGAACATTTTTATGCAGATTTAATGAATAGCTCTGCATATGATTAATGGTTAGACCTGACATTTTATAGTAATGTTTACTAGTTAAACCGTGATTTAAAATTTTGCAAAAGTTACATTTAAAGTGATAGGGTCTGCAGAAGTTATGTACACCCTAAAATGTGAAAAAATTCGGTGTTATTTTACTATTACACCCACAAACTTTCTGGCATTAATATACAGTATCGCATTAAAAATCACTTTATAAGGAAAACGGGCATGTTATGGTTACTTCGGGGTTAGGTTTAGTATTAGGGTTAGGTTGGGGTTAGGGTTAGTAATGGGAGTATGATGGAATTAGGGTCAGGGTAGATTTTAGGGTTCGTTTGTGTTGTTAGTTTAGGGTTAGAATTTGTATAGAAGGTAATGTGAGAGTTTCAGGTTAGAGGGGCTTATCACCAAAAAACGGCCAAATTCCGACGATTTCAAGTGTCAGATTGTTCAAAACACACCACAACAGCCAGAAAAACCATGAATTTGTTACTAAAATCTATGTAGGTGTAATAGTAAAATAATACCAATACTACATCTAAGACAACTACTTGACACTTGAAAATATGCGAGCGGAATATCTATATCAATGATGAAATCTTCCAAGAAAACAAATTACGGCGCAGTGGACAAGTGCGATCCGGGTTAGAATTATGGTTAGCAATAGCGCATCTATCCCGGGTGTCATGGCGGTACATCGGCGGCCGGACCGAACTAGTTCACTACGCCCAAATTACTTTTGTGCTATTCTTAATTTTTTACCGCGGCTCCAGCAGCTGCATGTACAAACGTGGAATAGGAACAAGCGTATTTTACGACATCCATACTGATAGTGGCAGCGATAGACAGACGAGTTATGGATGATACCGTAGTTAGTACCGCCTCTATGAATTATTTTATATTCTTTGAAAACAATAATTAATTATTATTATTATTATTATTATTATTATTATTATAATTATTATTGCATTTGATAAAAAAAAACGTAACAGAAACAAAAGGAGTTTCTGACGAAGATATACTTTCACTTTCGGTATATTTCTCGGAGTGTCTGTGTGTCAAAAATGACTTTGAAGTCTCTAGTTCTGTTGGAGGAACGGCGGGCTGAAAACCTTGAAAGCGAGGGTTTACAGTTTGTCGTTGTTATCCTCCAAATTAACATACTCCCTCTTGGAATATGTAAGGATTTATAATTAAATATATTAATTACAGTTGATGTTCACACATCGAGCCAGGGAGTTGGGTCTGGTCTAATTTAGCATTTCAAATATTCATTTTTTTTCAAATAAAAATCTATTGCGATCTGATATTTTCCCTCCATCCTTTGAATAGGAACTATTATAAATTTAAAAATTAGCCAAACAAAACACACCTTCACATAATTGGTTACTTTACTGTTTATATACGCGTCATATTGAGGTGTAGCCCAATAACAATATTCACTGTACCGCCTATTACGTACTGTTGAGCACTGACTGAATCCAGTTTTGCTTCGAGGCTAAAATAAAAGACCTGAAAAGCTTTTATAATCTACTAGAGAATATAAAAGGGGGCTCGACTATTATATATAAAACGCATGAATGTCGAGTTTTTTGCATGAGACTTTAAACTGAGGTGCGATGGGACGCGTTGCACACTGTACGGAATGTAAAAGATTTCAGAGGTCTTTTTTGAAAGCTGTTTTTTAACGAGCACCTAAAAGTTACATATGTAATAGTGTGTTGTAATATATGACAGAGGCTGGCCGAGAGGTGAACCTATTTACTGAAGCGTATGTATCACATCAAAATGTGATCGTGTTCGCAGCGAACATAACGTTTATAGACGAAAAACAAAATCGGAAATATATCGAGTGTTTATTTGGTGGCGCCATTATCAGGGGCCAGCAGCGTTGACATGCGAATCGCCGTGACCTTTGTGACGTGACTGGTAGATAGGTCAGTGGCCGCGCTCGTTGATGATTGGTTGAGCCGCATCACGTTCACCTGGGTGTTGCGCTGCGCCACCTGGGTGTCGACGCGATTGGTAAAATTCGTTAAAATATGACAAGCTGAAAATGTTAGTAAACATTTATGGTGAAATGGTGGGTAGTAGTAGTAGTGGCCAGGTCTTTAGAGTTTAATCTAGACGACCCGGGATTAATCCCCCTTTTAGCCAGTAATAAACATGTTGAGTCTTTTGGGCAAAAGCGCCTCATACACCGTTTGTCATGGGCATCTTGGTAGCTCTCACTGAGTGGTTATAGAAAAAGCTATAATATTATTTACTGATTCATACGTACGAACTTTGTTAAAAAAGAGAAGTGCGAGCGTTGAAGTGGTGCAGAATATCACAAGAGAGGCAATCAAAGCGAAACGAATGGACTCCTGCTCGTGATTGAGCACGTGATTCAGCGGAACGGCGAATGCGCAGAGTATTGTGACGTTATACACACAGATGCCAATAGATTTCGAGTCGTTGAGGTCCGGGTAGTTCACGTGTCTTGTCTCAAAGGCGATGAATGATCCCAGGACCAACAGAAGGCCCTTGTAGATGTATAGGGCTGTTTGGTACCAAATCGATTCGGGTGAATTGCATTCGGTCGTTACCGGAACTATTATCACATCGGTTTCTTCGATCGGTGCCTGTGAAGAGCAATAGGAATCCGTACAGTTGAAAAAGTGACGGAAAATGCATACTGTTTTAGGTTCAACCACACGGTTGATAGGACAGTGCGGCCTGTATGTCGCGCGAATTATTAAATTGGTCCGTGCATAAAAGGTGATAACGAATAAAACGGACAGAGTTTAGACGTAGCAGCAAAAAATTAACTAACCCTTTTACAGCATGCGATTTGAGAATTTTGAATCGCCATTATTATAATTTTTTATGTCCCGCCCTGTGCAAAGCGTTAACGACAAAACTGAAATAAAAAAGTATAGGTGGTCTGACAATGCAAGGTTTGTGTAACATACTGGATTTAACCGGTTATCTCGCTGCAAACGGGGAATCTCCTCGATTGTTCGCGAACGTGTCAATCGCGTCGCGCTACGCCTACGTTACTCCGATTCTCATGATATTTTTATCCTTTCGAAATTGCGTCATATCGAATGTTCTATTGTTCGATAGAGTCCCAGATTCTGCCCCGTAGCTTTTCAAAAGCCGGTTTCTCAAATTTCTACGTTCCAATTAGTCGTACAAGTCGTAAAGGTTAACATCACGTTTTAGACAAAGGGATAATACTGTACTGATTAGGTCCCAATTACGTGAAACCGTTTAGTAACTGCTAGTGTTAAAGTGTTATTAGTAAGCTGAGACTGTTATTGCTTTGTGATTATAATTAAAGATAGAGTACGCACACCGAGTCGTACTTTTTCAGTATATTTTGGTGTTAGTTTTAATTCAACATAAGAAATTAAAACATAATAGTTTGACTCGATCAACGACAACTATTAAAACCTTCATTATTTCATTGTCCTATTATCTTTAGCTTGTGACATGATATGCTTTAACGTAAAAGAGATAGATATCATCTTGTTAATGTTCGATGGCTCACGAAAATAAATACAGATGGTTCCTTAAATGGCAAACGAAGATAATCATGTTTAGAGATTATACTTTATAAAATGTGATATATGTAATATTGGGGAAAAAACACGTCCCAGACGAGTCATACGTAATCTTGCATCATTATTCATTATTAATTATATTGACAGAACGAGCGAACACGTACATGGCAAAGTGACTACATTGGTTATTTATATACCAGCTCGGCTAGCTGTATTTCGCGTGCCACTTGTGGGTGGAGAACAGTCCAGAGAACGAGGACGAGTATGTCGCACGCTAGAAGAAGAGCGATGATACCGAAGAGCTGAGAGTCTTTTATGACCTGAATCATCGGTGTTAAAAAACGTTGAAAGACATTGACATATTACATGCTGCCCAATATACAGAAAACTGTTTGGAAATCTGCAAAATACTGCTAACAAATGTTTCCAGAAGCCTCGAACCCACGAAGAGAACTACTATGGGCGGTAGTCTTAGGAAAAGCAATATGTTTCAACTGTGAAAATCTGCAATATATACACGTGCATATAGGAAATGTAGAATGCCGAGGCTTAAATGACAGAATATTGAACCAGAAACGTGGAGGGTTTGGGTTCGAGAAGCAGTAGGAAGTCGGTCTATTTGATTCGTTACTATACTGGTTTGCACGGGGGCAGGTGGCGTAGTGGTTAGAGCGTTTCACTTTGAGTCCAATGGTCCCTGGTTCAAATCCCGTTCTAACGAGTATATTAACTGTGGCGTTTTTCAGTCTAAAAATGCCTTAAACCCCATTGCCAGGTCTGGGTAGCCTTTGCAGTGAGTTTCTGTTGGGGCTTGTTTCCTCTGACGTTTGCTGTGCTCCAGATGCTCGTTATGTCATCATCTCATTGTGAATAAACATGAACCTATCATAGACTGAGTGGAGTGTGCGACATATGGACTTCATATGTAGACATTCTGAACCAGTGGCGTGAATAAAAACAGGTCAATTGTCTGCCCAGACTCGGTAGATTTTTCACACTAGATGTTTATCCCCCACCCCTTATAAGTGAGGGTAATCAGATTGTCGTGTTAACCACATTAATAGCCTAGCTTTGTATAAGGGCCCAGTATGGCCTATCACAACGATTACTTCGGTATTCAGCCCATAAAGATAAACACACATACATACTGGTTTGCATATCACCGACTCAACTTGCTATTTACGAAAAATACTGTTACTGAATTGATACGGACATTATTTTTGTCTACATTCGACAAATTTCTACAAACGTCATCAAATTTTGAGATTTTATACGTGTTACAACATCTTCAGAGCTGGAGAAATGGTGCCATCAGAGGTATAGATTTTTCTGTGCATTTCTCTCCAACTATTCAGAGAACCGCATTGGCTACCTTCATTAACTTCACGTTAACATCTTCTGTGTCTGATATTGTGGAAATATGTTCTACTGGTGAAAATACATCGAGTAGGCCTACACTGGTCAGTAATAATAATGAAATCACGGTACAGACTCGTCGCTCATGCTTCTCGTTGATGAAGATTCGATGAACACGCCAGGTCTTGGTGAACATGGAACCAAAGGCCAAGGTAAACGCGATGCTGATTAGCCAAGGTTTTGCCTGAAATTGTGTCTCGAAATGCAAAACCTACACGCACATTTCTCTATTTCTACTTTCGTAGTTCAAGTTTTTCAATATTTTTACACAACCTCTGCAAATTAGACTCGAAATATATCCCACGTTGCTGTTATGTGAATAATTCCACGCCCACATCCCACTCGGCTTGCGAAGCGGTAGCTACTGTATTTACAGCACTAAAATAATGAGATAGTTGGATTGAAAAAACGTAGCTTGACTTTAAGTAATGCACTCTGCATATGAGGCCATGGATCGATTAAGGATTTTTGCGGGTAATTCAGCCATTAGCTAATAAGCGGGATGTTATTACATCTATAATCTCTAGAGATAATATGCGACTATCCGGATCTTGAAGTAAAATAATGTAACGGATGTAGGACTACCATCAGCCATTATCGTTTTAGCTACAGCATTTTGTATCAATCCGCATGTTGAAGAAACAACCATACTTATCAAATTAATTATACACACATACATAAAAAATTATTTGTGTTGCAGGTTAGTGATTGCACATTGCACACTTCTGATTTTGATACATAACTGCACATATGGAGGCTTTAAATTTACAACCAAATGAACTTCGTTCGTACAAAGAAGCGACGGTTCTTGTTTATTTTTCAGTGGGATTCGTACATACTCGCTATAACCTTGTCAGTCATTTAGGCATTTATATTATTGCTTCATAAATCGTCGTTAGTTACACAAGTAGAACTAACATCGAAATCTAATGGTTTATCATTAAAGAAGTTTTTGCCAGGGTCAATAGTTAGTTTTAAGCATTGGTA
>WURV02220739.1:0-10461 GCA_011762755.2 Epimenia babai
CATGACCATTCATGCTCGTTCATGACCATTCATGCTCGTTCATGACCATTCATGCTCGTTCATGACCATTCATGCTCTTTCATGACCATTCATGCTCGTTGAGTCTCGTTTACGCCCACTCATTCCCTCGACTCATTCCCTCAACAAAACGTTTGCTTGATTATCATTTTAGGTGCGACGTTTTAGTGCTACTTTATTATTAATGGTAGTAACTATCCCCTCCCGTAATGCCATTTGGTGCCACTCTCATAAAGAGTGTCGGGTGAGAAAGAGGAAATGTTAGTTAGTGTCAAGTTCCATCCCAAATACACCACCCTAACCTGAATAGTTAACAAAATGGGCTGTTATTTTCGTTACTTCACAAATTCAAAAAGTAAATTGAGAAAATTAAGAGCATCGAAGTGGAATATGAATGTCTATGATAGCCTGTTTACATGTGTATGTTCTATGTTTACAGGCTATGTTCACATGTACCAGTTGTATGTTTTGCAGGCTATGTTTACATTTCTTTGTTCTATGTTTACAGGCTATGTTTACATGTCTTTGCTCTATGTCTATGGTCTATGTTTGTATGTCTTTGTTCTATGTTTACATGTCTTTGTTCATGTTTACAGGCTATGCTTACACGTCTTTGCTCTATGTCTATGGTCTATGTTTGTATGTCTTTGTTCTATGTGTATGGTTATGTTTACATGTCTATGATCTATGTCTATGGTCTATGTTTGTATGTCTTTGTTCTATGTCTATGGTCTATGTTTGTATGTCTTTGTTCTATGTCTATGGTTATGTTTACATGTCTATGATCTATGTCTCTGGCCTATGCCCAAATGTCTTGTAGATGAATTCCATTCGGTTTGGTATACTAAATACACGCAATGAATACACTTTCATATAGTACGCCGAGAAAACAGTATCTTCAATTACACTAAATTAGTTGCAAAACATTATGACAAAAAAATCCTGGCTAGAAAATTAGAAAACAAATAAACATTTGCAGATACTTTTCTATAATAATGATCAAAATGCTGCTATTATAAGCTATTACATTTTTTTTATCACATTTACATCTTTGAACTCATACAAATGGTAGCCCAAAGAGACTACTGCCTTTTGTGATTGCCTGCAAAGCGTACTTTGGGCTCGGTTAAAGACACCGTTAGACGAGAAAACCAGACCCAGATATTCACAATGATCTAGCAGCTCGATACAGTGACTGGTGTGTAACCATGTCACTCCGCTGTACAGACTCCACCCCGACGAAACAAAGTTATTTTAGTTTTCTCAACATTAACTGCGAGACAAGAAGTACAACAATATTCACAGAGGCAATCGATCGCAAGTTGAAGCATGATTGGGTCAAGACTTCCAAATATTGTATCGTAGACATAAACAACACACCCAATGTGTCTACAGCTAGATAATCAAATGCCTCAAGGGTCACCAGACAAATAGTCACTTAGATGTTTCACAAACATCGAATGTAACAATGGCGACAATGGCTTGCGAATGGTTTATCAAGTCGTACATAACCTTTGCGGAGGTCAAGAAAACAGCAGTTAAAGTGTTTCGACACACTATTTAATGAGATATCGAGTAATAGTTAGTGACTTGAAACATTTATAAATTTCAATTGGGCCTCGCTCAGTATAACGAATTTCCTTCACACTAACACGCTAGTCTCTTATTTATAATCGAGGTGAATAATTTAGATATACATTGGGTAATAGCCGAGTATCTGAAATGGTCAGGGATATCCCAGGATGTGTCTTTATGTTGTGGGATATTAATACTTTTCTTCCACTGTGATGGGTACACACACAAATTCAATATAAAATTAAACAATGAAAAGATGTATAGAAATAAGACAGGAGATGTCTCCAAACTCTCCATCAATATTTCACTTAATCATGACCAGCACTCTTAGCTTGCTTCAACCCGCTTATTGCGGTGATCAATTCACCCGCACTAACGTCACAATCCAACTCATCTACTATAACCGCTCCGTATTCAATGCTTCCCACGTCAAGATGAATTCTACGAATTCTGGATAAATTGTCAATTATTTTATACAAACTCGCAAAATATGACGCCAACTCACAATCAGGTTTTATGTGAATCGTTTTAGTACGTAATTTCAGAAATTTCCAAAAATCCCAATTTCTTGCCAAGACTCAATCATTAATTTTTGGTCCTTTTGACTTCCATCGAGAAATAACATTGTAACAGCATGTCGCGCCATTGAAAACACACAATTTCACCCACTTCCCCACATATCTCTTGTATAATATTTTAAAGATAAAATGACGTGTCCAATAAAGTGCTACTTGGTGAAGCGAATTGTTTTACGGACAACTTGTGTTCTTATCAATGTCTAACACCAAAATTATGTCTAGTACATAACTTCACTTTTGTTACTTTTGTTACTTGGTGACGTGAATTGTTTTACCGACAACTTGTGTTGCAGACAATGAGCTTTTGTTGACGTTGATCGCGATAGAATCACATCAAGAAACCTTGCTCGCACGGCCAGATGCTACAATGGAAGAAGACAAGTACAAGTTCATCACCATCATGTCTGACCTCGTCGACAGGGAGCTTGTCATGACGATCACGTGGGCCAAACAAGTGCCAGGTATCGTACATACATCTCATCGCTCATCGATGACTGGAATAAATACTGGCTTTAGAAATTGTCTAGTAGAACTTGTTTTGCTCAGCTATTGCACTAGTGGATGAAGTTGCAGACTGCTTGGGAAATAATAGTAGCATTTATTACCTGTAAATGGTATTAGTAAACGCTGGAGGGTGGGGGCAGGTAGCATTGTGAAGTAGGTAGATTGTTGGAGTTGGAGCCAGAAAATACGCTGGTGTCATTGAGCAAAAAGCGCCTCAATCTCCCTCGCATGTAGGCTATCTGTAGGCATAAGGAACAAGTCAGGTTTTAGAATAAAAGTAAATTGTCCACCCAGACTCGGTTGTGTATCAGTGCGGTATTATTTCCAACATAAGTAACGAGGTTAATCCTTTTGTCGCTTCTGTTCACCGCAGCATACCGCGGGTTATTTTATTTCAGCTTTTCAAGACTGCCTGACTGTGTCATTTTTATCATTTATTCACTGTGTATATAGGACAAATAAAATCAACTAATTTAATGTTGGAAAGACTATAGAAAAACCACTTGCCTGTATAGATAAACTACTTGCCTGTATAGATAAACCACTTGCCCGTATAGATAAACCACTTGCCTGTATAGAAAAACCACTTGCCCGTATAGATAAACCACTCTCCTGTATAGATAAACTACTTGCCTGTATAGATAAACCACTTGCCCGTATAGATAAACCACTTGACTCTATAGGTAAACCACTTGACTGTATAGGCAAACCACTATTGGGACGTTTGCATATGACTGTGATATTTCTTGCTGCAATTTCTTGCACTAGTGAATATTTGCAAGAAATCGTCAATAGTTGCAAGAAACATGGCATTAGAGTGGTGCTCCTTTCAGCACAATTTCTTGCGCACGTTTAGCCAATGGTGTATGAGTATTCAACACGTGACTGTCAGGTGATCACATTTGTCTATACACTAAAAATACTACCACAAAATTGCGGCTCATAAGCCACTTCACGTCATAATGGAAAAATTAATCAATGCCTACAGAGAACAGTCTATTTTATGGGATTTTTTATGATATTCTTTTTTTGTTTCTTTCCTGGCGTAAAATTCTCATCAGCTATGATGATCGTGATGATAGCAGCGGTTGATTCGGTGTCACTTGGAATCACTCGAATCCGAAGTTATATCCGCCGTCTTTATTTGATCACGTGATGATCATGTAGCAACCGGCATTATCATTATCAATAAACTAAAGTATCTTGGTATAAACGCTTAGCGCAATAAATTGCAGGCAGAAATTAGCGCAAGAAATATCACAGTGTAAATGGCCTCTAAGTGAGGGAATGTAGAAAGAGGAAACCAATGTGATTTCAGTTGATTTATGTGACTGTGATGTGCAAAATGTGATTTATGTGACTATGATGTGCAGAATGTGATTTATGTGACTATGATGTGCAGAATGTGATTTATGTGACTATGATGTGCAGAATGTGATTTATGTGACTGTGATGTGTATAATGTGATTTCTGTGACTGTGATGTGTATAATGTGATGTATGTGACTGATGTGTATAATGTGATTTATGTGACTATGATGTGTATAATGTGATGTATGTGACTGTGATGTGTATAATGTGATTTATGTGACTGATGTAAAGAATGTGATTTCTGTGACTATGATGTGTATAATGTGATTTCTGTGACTGTGATGTGTATAATGTGATTTATGTGACTGTGATGTGTATAATGTGATTTCTGTGACTGTGATGTGTATAATGTGATTTATGTGACTGTGACGTGCAGGGTTTGTGGCGTTGCCGCTCAGTGACCAGATGAATCTGCTCCAGTACTCCTGGCTCGACATCCTTTGTCTCAACACGGTCATGCGGTCCACCCCGTACACCGGACAGATCGTGTTCGCCGATGACTTCCGCGTGTCCACTGACAAGTCTAAACTCTACCAAAGTCCTGTTGAACTCGATCTCAACATGAGGAAGCTGTCAAAGAAAGTCACCATGCTGAAACTATCCAAAGAGGAATACGTTCTGCTAAAAGCAATCATCTTATGCAACCCAGGTTTGCTTATGGAGTGTAAACAGTGGTTTTTTTTGGTCTCTGAAAGTTGTTTGTATGGTGAACCGGCAGATGTCTGCAATTGTAGGAGATTATGGAGAAAAAAGTGAAAAGTCCTACTCTGACTTATGAAATATGGTCTTTTATGTTCTTAAGCCTCAAGATATGATTTTCCCCTCAGTGTGATAACTGAACTATAGTTGATATTGTTGGGTTAATATCTAACCGACAGTACATATTGTTTTTCGCGTCATGTGATCTCATTCATCTATCGTGTAACTCACAATAAATGCTCTAATCCAGATGCCAACATAGAGAACGTTGAGACGATCCAGGAGTTACGTGAACGTATCCAGGAGGAGCTGGTGAACCACGTGAGGTCTGCGAATGGATCAACGAGCGTCCCGCGACGGATTAGTAACCTCCTGCTCATCCTGCCCCTCCTCACCCATCTCAAGATCGCATCTCGTGACTACTGGTGTTCTCTTAAAGACACTGGACACATACCCATGCATAAACTGTTTCTCGAGATGTTGGAGTTTGAGACAGTCGTATAACACAGGGCCGTCTTAGCCATTTTCTCATCGCATCCTACCCTCCAGCATGTTCCAGCCGCCATTGCTGAACCTGGTGTAGAGACATCGGTTACTGTTAGAATATCTTTATAGATACGGAGATGTAGGTTGCCGTGTTAGCCATATCGTATGAAACCAAAAGTAAATGTAACACCTTATTGACTCGCTGTAGTCAATAAGATGTTACCTTTATTTTCCGTTTATAGGTATAAAACACGGGCTACACGATCGTTATCCGGGCTGAAATGATCGTTATGTTATACATTTTTCTGATGAGGTAATCTTGGTTGTGAGATGTAAACTGTCGGCAGCTTCTTATAGAACGGTTAAGTATTTATCACAACTAATCAATGATTATCAAGCAGACGGGCAGATGGATGGTGGAAAGTGGAAACGCCGCTTTCAGCATCGAGTATTTGATAATGTTAGGTTGCTCTATCGATCAGACAGGCAGACATGGCTACTATGCCTTACATATCATTAGATCCACTCTGTACTATTAAGACAAGAGCTTCCAGCTTTGATATATCACATAGACATGCAATGATAAATACTGCGCTTTATTGTAATGAAATGGGTAATGTTGGGAACATCTGTGGCGGCATTCTCGCCTCTCTGGCCACATTGATTATTTATCGAGGGAACTTCTTCCTCTCCCCACATCTCTCCCCACATGCAACTATGCACATAGCAACGTGGTAATAATGTAGCAGAAAGTGCCAAAAAATATTGGGCAAGTTGTCACTGTGATTTATATCTGTAGATCTTTGGCTAAGAATAGCAGAGGAGGAAACTTTGATCTTTGAGGAACGTCAACATGGATTCTGTCGTGTAATAAAAAATGATAAAAGTTAGAAAATCATAAAATATTTGGCTAACAGTGAACTTTGAGGTCACATGATGGGACAGGTTTTTAAGTTTCCTGAGTTTAACGCATCTCAAACGGCTCTTGTGGAGAGTATTTTTAATGGGTCAGGTGTATCCACTATCATAATAGCAACCAATCGCTGCTGCAACTTTTTATACAAGACTATTGTCAGCCAATACGAATCACAACAGTAGTGAAGTCATCACAACATCTCAACACCTCAAGGGGTAACTGTATTTTGCCACTAAGTTCTATATCATTTAGATGCCAGTTACACAATGATCTCATGAAAATGTAACATTATCATTAACTTGATCAGTTGATCACAGACGGACTGTTGTATATATTGCTTCTGCCATCCAAGCTATAATTTTTTCCTGATTTAAAGTGCTAGATATCAATACTATGGATACAATGACTTTTGACCTCTTATTTGATTTGCAGACTATAAATCTATGTGGATTACCATTGGACAATATTGGCAACCTGATGGATTGTGGGTACAAAAGGCTACAAAGTTGTTCTTGGTGTATTTTGGTGTTCTTTGTACCACCAAGGGATTGCTTTATAATTACGAGTGGCGCAGAGAACTCTCCTTGTATACTGACAACTCAAATAATTAGCGGACATTGAACCTGCTCGTGGCTCTAATTGGTACTAAGCTAGGAATAGATACAGAGTTACAGGGTTGATTAACAATACTGTGGTCACTGACACGTTCACCTATTATGTCTGTAGCATGGATCATTAGCGTAATCAACTCATTATCAGGGAGCTACGACAGACAAGCTACGGCATGCTCCTCCGTGTCTTCTGGAAGCCATTGTGAAGTCTCGGTCAACATGTCTGCATGGTGATGGTATACATGAATGTTACACACGCATTGTTGATTTGGCTGCCTCCCTGTCTTCTGGAAGCCACTGTGAAGACTCACTCAACATGTCTGCATTGTGATGGTATACATGAATGTTACACACGCATTGTTGGTTTGGCTTCCCTGTGTCTTCTGGAAGCCACTGTGAAGACTCGGTCAACATGTCTGCATTGTGATGGTATACATGAATGTTACACACGCATTGTTGGTTTGACTTCCCTGTGTCTTCTGGCAGCCACTGTGAAGACTCGGTCAACATGTCTGCATTGTGATGGTATACATCAGTGTTACACACGCGTTGTTGGTTTGGCTATAGATACGGTTGTAATGGTCATCACAAGACAGACTGACGGTTGTACATAAAGTCTAAACCACTGTGCCGTAATCATTAGAAGCACTATTTTATTTATATCTTTACAAACTCCTCTCTTGGTTTCTCGTTAAACAGTCTCGGCAGAACAAATATGATATTTTAGACAGAACATGCGTAAAAATTCAGATATAAAATATAATCAAACACCATCAATGACATATTTCATGCAGTATCTTGACTTGAAGCACATCCTGTATACATATTACACGAGTGCCCGGCTGTTTTTATTTGGGTGCGACAAACTATCACAGGGTGAAGAAACAACTGAATTTTCAATTGATAGAAATATATATTTTTATTTTTCCTGTGATTTCTTAACGTGTTAGATCTGATAACGTTATACCATGTCACATGACTAAATATGCATCGCGTTATGCCATGTTAGTGTATGCAAAAATACCATTTTGAATGTAGATGAGCTATCCAAATTTGTGTACTATTTCAATGGATATTTATCCATTTAACATAACTGTTATGGCTTCTCAAATTTTTGAGTATTTTTTGTGCCTCTTTCATAGCGTTATATAGGCAGGTAGAATTACGGAGAATTACATAGAGTAAATTATCACTAAAAATATAAAGCAATTTTTTTCACTAATATGCATAGTGTAAAATAGTGAAATAGTTACATAGTGTTGTTTTGTATACGTCATCATTTCACTTGTACATAGCCACTGTTTTATCTGTAGGGCAGCTAATCACATAGTGGTAATACAATCGTAGAATGTTCTGGAATTGTGTGACGTCGTTGAATTTTTGAATTTAGATTTATTTTGCATTTAGATTATTTCTGATTCGGGTTTTCAACGTGTTTCATCAGAAGAGCATGTAGTCCATGAACCTGGACTATAAACTGCTCTATTGCTAAACAACCCACCACCCAATAGTTGACCCTCGTCTAACTGAACTCTATAAAGATATCATTACTGAAAACATGTTAAGTAAAACGTTCTCCCAGGACGTTCTTCCGGTAATTTAGATTACCGTATATACTCGCCTGTAAGTCGACCCCCAACTTTGGCCGACGAAATCGTGGTTTTGCTCTTGACCCGCCTATGAGTCGAGGGTGGAGTTTGAGGGTGCTACCCCTTCTTCAGTCATTCACGGCGATCAGCTGCCATTATAATTTGGATGGGAAACTTACCTTATGTTGTATTCTAATAAATGTGACAAACGCAAAATGTGTTGATTATATTTTTTATTGTAGTAATATAAGTACGTAAGGTACGTATCAGTATATTTTTACTGCCCTAAATTTTTAAATTTTTATTGACCCGCCTGTAAGACGGGGGGTAGACTTTAAGGATTGAAATTTTTTTCTTTAAAAACTGTCTTATAGGCGAGTATATACGGTAGTACTTCCTGATAACGGCATCGCGAGGGTTAACATTAGACTTACATTAAAACACAGCTTGGGTCATTGGCAGAAGCCAATGAATTAACCAGGATGTAGCCGCCTTTCTTATCTTCGTGTTCCAGCACCTGTATTCCATATACCTGCAAAGGAAAATTGCTGCTATTTAACCCATGTTCCGCTAGATTGTTTTATCGGACGTGTATTCAGTATTAATATTCACGTCTCAGCTAGACAAGGGTTAAATGACCTCAGAAATGCCACGTGCGGTTTAACTCAAAATGGCAATAACTTATGATTTCACGAGAATTAAAAATGTTTTTATTCAATTCACAAATACTGTCTAAAACTAGTCTGTATTCTCTCCATGAAATATGTACAATTAAAAAAAATTCTTAGATGCCCAAAAATGTTTATGTGAACTTGAATGTATAACATCGGTCGAACCCTGGTTCACTTTGTGGCCCATTGTTGGCCCTTTAGAGACTGGCCTAACTAATAACCATGTCAAGTAAGTAAAAACATATAGGTTGTAGATAGCATAATGTTTGTCAATTTTTTAAAGGTTAGCTGATGTGTCTGAATTGTTCAGTCATTTTTTTGAGTCATTATGAAATGGTTGGTGTATTTGGTTCATTCAAAATATTTGTCCCGGTGGTCCTAAAGGCTACAGCGCTTCCTGAATTTAATCTGTAAAATCGTCTCAGCTTCACAGGTGATAAGGAGTTGGGGGCTGCGGGACACACCAGCCACCCGGAAACAGAGAAGATGGGCCGAAACGGAATGAGGGGGGTTTCCCCTTACGCACAACAGCCAAGAGAGTCCCAAAGGGAGAGCACCTCATGGAGATTGGTGAGAATCTAAAGCGCGTCACCCACGGGGATTTCCCACGTCAAAGATTTTCATAAAGTCATGAGTCGGTAAATAGACAGGAACTATTTTGTATTGACTCCAGCGACAATAACTCAACTTTGGGTATATACGGAATACTGTCTTCTCCAGTGAGGGAGGGGGGTGATTTTTGTGACAGGTGTCACGACCCTCGTAATTATCAGACAATATGTGAACTTAGTATGTACATATATATATATATATTAATATATATATTAATATCTAATTATATTTTATATATTAAGCATATAATTATATTATACTATATATATATATATTAAGTGTATATATATTATAACTTATTGACGTATTAATCACTACAGCCTTTTTTTACATTATCTTCCCCAATTTGAGGCGAAATAAAGTTCGACGTGGCCAGAACCTGACGCACAGAATAAAGGTAAATGGTTTTCTGTAGTAATTGTAACTGTGTATGGTGTCCCAAGTGTGTACTGTGTCTAATGTTGAGTGATTTTTTTCCACTCCATCATTTGACGGTATTTACCGAAAAGGCGCATTATAAATTCTTTACCTCTACCGTTTACCGCACAACGTTTATATACCGCAAGTATTAGATCAGTTGATATCAACTGCTACTGATACATATATTACTTGACAAATGTTTCGCAGAAACTTTCTACAACCTATTGATTAAGGTCGATCTTAACTTATGCTTCACACAAACGCTTCACGCTTCACATAAGCGCTTGACATGTACGCTTCACGTGTGCGTTTCAAACATATGCTTCACACAAACGCTTCATGCTTCACACAAGCGCTTGACATGTACGCTTCACGTGAGCGTTTCAAACATATGCTTCACACAAACGCTTCA
>WURV02220750.1:0-10460 GCA_011762755.2 Epimenia babai
CTGGAGGCTTTGTCCCGCAAGGCGGCCCGGGACCTGAGGCAGATCGAGGTGGCGTGCCAGGACTACGCTCGAGCTAAGCGACTGAAACACTTAGCATTTACTGGTGCCAGGCGATTGTAATTGGGCCATGGCAACGAGTGCCCTCAGCGGAGTAGCGATAGGGGGGCAGAGCCAACTTGTTCGTCGCGCTCACGATTCAAGGATAAGTTTGGCACCTCCGAAAATTCAGCCACTTCCCCGGTGCCAGACAACTAACATCTGAGGCTCGTTGGTTCCGAGGCCCAGCTTCGCCAGGAGCCCCGAGTAGCTCTCGCTGTCTGCTGGGGGCCCGGAGGCAGTGGGCAGTTGCGCATCCCTCCAGCCGGGTTCCAGCACACTGCCAAACCCGTCGCGCTTGCCCGCCATGCCCGCTCGCTGGTTGTAAACCTCCGCGAAGCCCGCCTCGATGAGGGCAACTCCGGCGTGATGGGATCGATTTCCCGAGCGGCAGGCCAAGATGATGGGCTTCGATTTATCAAAGCCCGACAGCGCCACTTCAACGAAGCGTGGGTTAGCTTCCATTCCCCCTGCTGACTGATGCTTCCAAGGCAAGTTCGTCGATTGGGCGGGGCGTAGCTCGGCAAACTCCAGTTCGCTGCGCACATCCACCAGGGGCACGCCCTGCTCCTGCAGCTTAAACGCCTCAGCGGGCGAAATGGGGCGAGGGGCGGTCATTCCCCCCAGTATCACGACTCCAACGACGGCCCAATGGGGCCGTGGCATCTTGTGCGCGGAGTGCTAGGCATTGCGCTTCCCCTTCCTACGCCTCAGCCACACGTTCTCGTAAGGAATTTCCCTTGAATCGCAAACGCATCGTGCTCCTCGGCTCCAGTGAAGCGGCCATGGCAGTGGCCTTTACCCTTGGACGGGAACTCTCGCCTGTGGCTCGGGACAGCGCGAGCCTCCATTGGGTTGCGTTGGAAAACGTGGCGCCTCAGGCGGAGCTATTGCCGGCGGTGGCCGGCGGCCGCTGGAACCCAGACGACGCGGCGGTCTTGCTGGCTAGCACCGACGACCCGTGGCAGCACCACCGAGCAGAGGCTGTTGCCATCGACCACCAGCGCAAGGAGCTCCATTTGCAGGGCCCCGGGGTGCGTGCGGGTTTTTCCCCCGAGCGTTTGCTTTTTGACGAGCTGGTGGTGGCCCTCGATGCCCCGGCTGGAACCGTTGGCGTTCTTGGCGCAGCAGACCACGGCATTCAGCTAGCAAAAATCGGCGACGCAATCGGCATCCGAAGCCGTGTGCTTGCGGCATGTGAGGCGGCGGATCTGGACGACAGTCCGCGGCGCAGGCGGGCGCTCTGCCACTTCGTGGTGGTAGGTAGCGGGGAGGCGGCATGCCACCTTGCGGGTCAGGTCCATTCGCTTGCCCATCAGCTTGCCGCCCAGTTTCGCCAACTCAAGTCCGAAGACATCGAAGTGGCGCTGCTCTGCCCCAGCGACGATTTGCTGCCCCATACCTCCGTGGAGATCGGCGCGTTTGCCCAGCGGGAGCTGGAAGCACAGGGAGTGCGCGTGCGAAAGAACGCCCGCGTGGTGCAAGTGGCCGAAGACCATCTGCAAATGAACCGCGGGATGGCGGGCAATGAGCGCCTTGAAAGCCGCAACGTGCTCTGGTGCGAAGGCTCCGCGCCCCCTCCTGCGATTGAGTCCCTTGTGGGCGCCCAACGAGACGGGAAAATCACCGTCGATGGCGATTTCCGCGCCCAGGGCCAGCTAGATACCTTCGTCGTAGGCCCATGGGCGGCCACCGGCAATGGCTTGGCAGAAGCCGATGGTCCCCGGGCCCGTCGACAGGGTACCTACGTGGCCCGTGCATTGCTGCACAGCCTCGGCTGCGGCCCAGCGCCCACTCTTCGGAAACCGAGCAGCACCATCGCGCTGGCCCTGGGGCCCAAGTCAAGTGTCGTGCGCCTCTTCGGTGTACTGTTTGGGGGGCTCTGGGGTTGGTTGCTTTGGTGGGCCGTGACGCGCTTGCAAAGCCCGGAGCACCGTCATCGTTGGAGCACCTTCCTGAGTGGCGCCATTGCAGGCCTATTTCCAAAAACGCCGCTTCCAATGCGCCTGCGTTCTTCGGAAAAACCTCTCTACCTGACGCCCCTTCCAGGTGAGGTGATTGCGCTGCAGCCCCCCCAAATGGCTCCCACGACGACGTCACCGCCCGAGCGGGTCGAGGCAGCGTTCGAGATCGCCGACGGGACCACGTTGGCGGCTCCCACTCCCCCGAAGCCTCCCCCGCCCCCTCGCAGCCGGCCCGTTCCTGGAACGCACGCCACGGCCACCGCACCCAGCCCACCCTTTCAGGGCGGGCCAAAATCGTTGGCCAACGAGCACCCCTAAACTAGGTACCTCGACTCGCTGTCCTCAACACTGCCAGTCAAGGGACTCCAGACACGCCTGGACGCCGAAGCGACCACGTTCGTCCTGCTGCACCTTGCCGGCGGATATCTTGTGGTCGTGGGTAAAGAAGAGGTGCCCGTCCCGCCGCAGCAGATCTGCCAATAGCGTGCGCTTTTCATCGATGAGCAGCTCAGGATAGCGATCGTATCCCATAGTGATTGGCAGGTGAACCCACGGGACGCCTGGCACAAGATCGCCCCCAAACACAATCGGTCCCTTGGGCGTGGCCACTTCGAGCAACATCAGTCCCGGGGTGTGCCCTTGGGAATAGTACACACGATAGCGCGGTGCTGGCAGCAGCTCGCTCCCGCCCTCTTCCATCACCACCAGCCGGCCGCTATCGAGAAGCAGTTTGGGAAGCTCAGGAATATAGGACGCTCGATCCCGAGGATGAGGCGACTGGCAGCGCTCCCAGGCTTCCTTGCCCACCACGAACTGCGCGTTGGGGAAGAGCAACCTGGGGGGGCTGTCGGCATCGAAGGGCGAAAGCAGCCCACCTGCGTGGTCGAAGTGCAGATGGGAAAGCACCACCACGTCGATCTCCTCGTGGCTGAGGCCCATGCCGGCGAGGTTCTCCAGCAGGCAATGCCGGCTCTCCACCACTCCGAACCGCTCCCGCAGCTTCGGTGGGAAGAAACAGCCAATGCCTGTCTCGCACAGGATTTTTCTGTCCTCCTCCTCAATGAGTAGGGCCCGGCAAGCCAAGGGGATCCGATTCTGTTCGTCCGGCGCAACCCACCGGGTCCAGAGAGCTTTCGGGCAGTTCCCGAACATGGCGCCACCGTCGAGACGCTGGCTATTTCCTTCTACCGATCGCAGTCGCATGCCCCACCTACGCTCGAAAGCCCTCTGGGAGCAAGGCTGAAATGGACCAGCTGGCCCCCAACGCAAAACGACCTCGTCCGAGGGTTACGGGCGAGGTCGCGACTGCTTGTTTGAGTAGTTTGGCGGAGAGAGAGGGATTCGAACCCTCGGTAGGTTTCCCTACGCACGCTTAGCAAGCGTGTACCATCGGCCACTCGGTCATCTCTCCTGGCCGCTGCCTTGGGGATGGGTGATGCCCAGCCCATGCGCGGAACCCCGGTAGCCCACGAGTGGGTTGCCGAGGCGCGAGAAAGTAAGCTCCCAATCAGGCTTGTGCAAGAGTTTTTGCTCCCACTTTCGATTTTTTTGCCCAGCCCGCAGCCCCAGAACGCAAAAAAACCCGCTGGACCGAGGCCGAGCGGGTTCTTCTGTGGAAGCTTTTCTAAGCCGGCGAGGGCGAAGAGCTTCTGAAGCTTCATGGCGAGCATGGGGTTGCCTTCCACCTTGAGCTTGCCACCCATGAAGAGCTGCATGCCAGCGGAGGGGTTGCTTACCAGCTCCTGGAAGTCTTCCTCGGAGATGGTGATGGTGCAGTCAGCTTCCTTGGAGCCAGCCTCGCAGCTGGGGCCGCTGTCGCTGCAGTCCACGAACCACTCGCCGGAGCCAGTGATGTTAAGCTGGAACGTGGCGCCAACTTCTTTCGCCGCGTCGGCGTTGGAGCTCATGGCTTCGGGGAGGGTCTTGTTGAAAAGCTCTTTGGTATCGATGGCCATGTTGGTAGCCTCCTTCAAGGCGCAGGGCACGAGGCCCGGATGGTTGAGGGGTCCGACGTAGGTCCTTGGTTGGCTCCACCGCGTTACAGCCCATTCCTGTACGGCGGCGTGCCGACGCAAGAGGGCGGTCGGCGATGATAAGGCCCGGCTCCGCGGGGGGAAAACCTCAAGCCTTTTCCATACTAGAGTGAAGACCGCTCCCATCAGGGGCATCGGTCGAGCAGGCTCCTAGCGTCCCACCTGGGCAATGCGCGTAACCGTTGTGAAACAGCGCGTCAAGCGGCCGGACGAGAGTCAGGAGGAGAAACCCAACCATCCGGGCGGGAAACTCTCGTCGGCGCCCGCCCGAGGGCTCGCCGCAGAGGAAGCATGAATACTCGGTCGATGGCAAAGCGGCTTCGCATCGGGGGCGGCTGCTCGGCTTGTGCTCGCAGAAGTTCAATATCTCGGACGACGGCCCGCTCCACCTGCGCATGGGGAGTGCGCTGCGTATCGCCATCACACGCCGGTGCGCTGAGGGCGGGCATGAGGGCCACCAGGGTCGTGCGCTCGCCGTCCTGTTCGATGGTGGTCGCCTGGTAGACGGCGTTTCCGCCAAAACTCGCTTCCCGGAAGAGCAACGCGCGCCAGCTAAGGGGTGAAGTGAGGTCGATGCGCTGCTCACCCACGAGCAGGACCTCACCGCAGAGCATCACGGGGCGCCCGCGGGCATCCGTCGAGTACAGGGCTCGCAAACAGCCTGGGCGCTCGCGGCGCAGCAGTTCGACCAGCTGAATGAAGTCACGGGGTGCGAGCACCAACTCGGCGCCATCGGGCCCGGCAGGGCACAAGGCACGCTCGTCGCTGGCAACAGTGGATGCGAGCTCAAATACCTCGTGGAACCCGGCCACCGGATGGGAGGTGGATGAGAAATCCCCCGCCACATAAAGGGTTTGCTCCTGGGATGAGAGCACCATCCCCAGCCGCGTGCGTGCGCGATTGGCGAGCAGGGTCACGCCGTATTCGCCCGATAGCCGAAAGACCGGATCGGGCTCCTCGCCGGCACACCCGTCGTAGAATAGCTCCCCCGCTGACCAAACTAGCCCGCGGCGAGGCGCGGCCTTGCGAGGGCGAGAAAGGGCTGCCCAGCCCACGATGCAGCCAACGGAAACCAAGGCAGCCATCCCCGCCATGACCACCGATTGCAGCGGCTCAAGCGCCGCAGCCCAGCCCACACCTAGGGCAATCAGCGCTGCGAGCGAGCCAGCGGCGACGGCCCGTGATGGCCACGGGGAACCATGACCGGACGGCCGCGGTACCTCCTTCTGCGCCACTTCGAAACGTCGCCCCAATTAACCCACCTAACCGAACCAACCCACCGCGGAGCCGAGCGAGAAGCAGCCTCACTCGCGGGCTGTAGGCTAGCATCGATGATGCGAATGCGCCGGCAAGCAAACGCCGTTATCGCGCCTGTGACCCGGGCGCAGGGCTCAATTTGTGGTGCCAGACGATTGTACGGGGAGCGCCAGATACTGAAACGAGCACGGGGAATGCTGCGCCGCCCGACGGGGCCGCGCCCAAATCAGAGCCACTTCGCCACCCCGAATTGACCTGTAACTCCGGTTCGAACACACGGCGCTTGTACCGGCGCGGGGCAGTTCAGCGGGAGGATCTGTCGGACTGCTGAGGCACCGCAGCACCTTTTCCGACCGCGATTTCTGCGTGAACGTGGAACCAAGCGCCGAAAAGAGGTATCGTAGCGCCGGCTTGTGGGAAGCAAAACGCCGCGTTCAGCGCGGTACTTCCAGTACGGATGAAAAACTCCCGCGCCAGGAAAATTCTGTCTCATCCGGCAGCACCTCCTCCACTTTTTCGCTGTGATTCTTTCTTAGCTCGCCATTACTCATAGCTCACCAAGGCTGGTGGGCGGCACGCATCCGAGGCTCTCCATGAAAACGACCGCATTCAACAAATTGGCAACCCTGGCGGCACTCGGCGCACTCGCGTCTCTGGCGCCTTTCGCAAATGGCTGCGGCGGAGAGACCGCCGAGGCAACGGCCCCGGCCGCGGGTTCGGCAGGCAGCAGCGGAACGAGCGGGAGTGCCGGCACCTCCGGAAGCGCCGGTACCACCGCTGGAACTGCTGGAACTGCTGGAACTGCTGGCACCGCTGGAACGGCTGGAACGGCTGGATCCGCGGGGATGGGTGGAAGCGCCGCTGGCTCCGCGGGCACTGCGGGTGCAGCCGGCGACGGCGGTTCTGCCGGTGGCAAGGACCTGCTGAACGCCAACGTTATGGGTGATGGTAAGCCCTGTTATGACTGCCTGCTCATGTCTTGCGACATGGACATGAAGGCATGCGCCGATGACCCCCAGTGCAATGAAGCCGCCACGTGTGTTGTTGAGAAGTGCCTTGGGAAAACAGTGGACACAGGGTGTGTGTTCACGTGCTCCCAGGACGCCAGCATCCAGTTCGGTTCGCCTCAGGCCGAGAAGCTGAGCGCCATCTCCCAGTGCGCTTTGGGAATGCAATGCAGCGGCACCTGCAACAACGGCGGGAATGCTGGCTCGGGCGGAAGCGCGGGCGGGTCAATCCTAGACGCCGACGTGCCCGACCCCGTTAAGCCCTGCCAAGAATGCCTTGTAGACAAGTGCAAGACGGAGATGGAGGCTTGCGATGGCGACAGCAAGTGCAACGGTATCGCCCTCTGCGTCCTTGCTAAGTGCACAAACTTTATGGACTTCCAGTGTGTGCTCGGGTGCGCGTTTGACTTTGGAGTCACGGGCGTGAACGACCCCTCGGTCCAGAAGGCCGCGGCCATCGGGCAGTGCGCGAATATGTCCTGCCCCAATGAGTGCGGAAACCTCGGCGGTCAGTAACCCCTCGACTCCGCCCCCCAAAGGCACCGGAACCGGTGCAGTTAGACCGTTGCTTGTCGGCCTCCTCGTTGGGGGGGCCGTCTTGCATTTGGCGGCCGCTGCATTTTTCTGGGGTTTCGTGGTGGACGACGCCTGGATTCCAGCTCGCTATGCGAGCCACTGGCTGGGTGGAAAGGGCTATGGATTCAACGCTAATGCCCCGAGCGATGGGGTGACCCCGCTTCCCTGGGTCCCGCTGCTAGCGATGGTGGCGAAGGTGCTTCGCCTCGACGATGTCCGTAGCCTCGTGACCATTGCTCGGCTTCTGGGCGCGGGGGCCATGACCGTAGGGTATGGGTCGTTTCTGTGGGCACAGTTCAAGCACCGCCGCGCGAAGGGGCTCGCGATTGCTGCTGCCGCTGCCGCTTTTGCCCCATTGGCCGCTTGGCAAAGCGCTGGCCTTGAGACGGGGTTCGTAACGGGGCTTATGTGGCTAGCGCTCGCATGCCAGGCCTCTGGCGGGCGGAGTTTCAATCGTCTGGCACCGTGGCTGGTCGGGCTCGCGGGAATGTTCCGGCCAGAGCTTTTCGGATTTTGTGTCTGCCTTATCGTGGGCCTTTGCGTGTGGGGACGCCCTCGCAACCTCGTTGGTCTTGGCGCAGCGGTTTTGCTCCTGGCTTCACCGCTGATCCGCTTCACGCTCTTTGGGCGCCTCGCCCCCCTAGCCCTTTGGGCAAAGCAATCGTCTGGCACCGTTGGGTTGCGATACGTGGGAGCAAGCCTGCTGTTCGCGGGCTGGCCCGGCATGTGGCTCGCCGTCCTCTGGCGCAACCTGCGGGCCGCGAGGCCATGGCTGGGCTGCCTTGGGATGGCAGTTGCAGTCCATGGGATCAGTCTGGCTCTGGCAGGCGGTGACTGGATGCCTTTTTTCCGCCTGTGGGTGCCCGCCCTTCCGGCGGCGGTGGCCCTTGGAGTCCACGCGGCCCAATGGGTCGACTGGAAGCAAGTTGCCCTCGCCGTCACTCTCGCCGTGTTGCTCGCGGCCCCACCGTGGGTCTTGCGGGGCCCCTCAGCTCGCCTGGTGTGGCGGGGCAGGGTGGCGCTCATCGAGCAGCTGCGACAACGCCCGCCTCTACTCCGCCCAGCGGCCATTGATATCGGATGGTTGGGCGAAGCTCATGCGGGCCCCATTGTTGATCTGGCGGGCCTAACTGATCCCGCCATCGCAACCCTGCCGGGCGGTCACACGAGCAAACACGTGCGGGGGTCAGATCTGCTTCGGCGGGACACAAGCGAGCTGATATTCCTCCGGCGGAGCGGAATCCCGCGGCGCGCGGACGGCGGCCCCTATGCGCGGGTCCTAGAAGAATGGCTCGCCCACGACGAGGCGATCCGCGAAGCATTTTCTCCGTGCCACCTCATTCGAGGTGGAGGTCTCGAGTATGTGGTTTGGCGCCGGCGGAAAGCACAAGGATTCAAGTGCGCGCAAGCCTGGCCCGAGGCTCCGGCCCGCTAGCTGTTGACGCTTGCCAATCGTCTGGCACCTGCTTTGCTCCAAAAGATGCATACCGTCGCCATTCTCGAGTCCCGGGAGAAAGAGACTCTCGCTCGCATGCTAAAACGCGCGGGTTTTGATGTAATTTCCGCCGCGATCCTGAAGGAGCGCGAGGTCCTCGATTCGGAGCTGAAACTGAAGCCCGTGATCGACGCATGCCGGTCGAAAGCCCAGTCGGTCGTGGTGCTCCAAACTGGCGTGGGCGTGAAGCGGCTATGGCGCATGGCCGAACGCCAAGGCGTGCAAACCGATTGGGAGGCGCTGCTACGGCAATCTCGCGTAGTGTGCCGAGGCCCCAAGCCTAGCGCAGCCCTCAGAGCACACGGGATGTTGGCGGATGACCGCACGGAGGCGCCTCACACCACCAAAGAACTGCTGGCGGCGCTTGATCCTATCCCGATAGCGGGCGCGCCCGTATTCGTGGCGCACTATGGGGAAAGAAACGCTGAACTATCCGATTATATCGATTCCCGTGGCGGGCAGCTCATTGATGTGTTGGCCTACCGCTGGGAAATAACGGCGCAACTCGACGATGTCGATAAATTGATCAACGCGTTGATTGACGAAAACATAAGCGCCCTGTGCATCACGACGCAGGTGCATGTTCGGCTCTTGCGCCAACGGGCAGAGCAACGGGGCCTAACCTCTCGATTGGACGCTGCTGTTTCCAAATTGCGAGCGCTTGTAGCGGTGGGCCCAACAGCCGGCGCGGCCTGCATCGGCGCGGGATATGCCGAGGCGCGGTGGCCCACAAACCCCAAGCTTGGACCAATGGTCCGGCTGTTGTCGGAGCTGCTGGATTAGGAAGGAAGCGCGGGAACTTTCTCCGAGCCTCCAAGGGGCGGGCCTGTCTTCACGGCTCGGGCCCGGGCAAGTTGGCAGCGCTTAGCTGAAGCCTTGTGCCTATGAGCCATTGAGCCCCAATGCACCCCGCTGGAAACCGGTAGTGCCTTGAGCCGCGACGCCAGCTTGCGTGAGCCCGCCGAAAGTCCGCGACGAATTGAGCATATGTCAGCCATGCGTCGGCCACCGTTTTCGCACAAGCCGCCCGAAATAGGCCGGGTTTTCGGCGCCGCTCGCGCTCTTCGCCCGCTTCTGGGCGGTGGTGGGGCGACATTCGTACTAGTTTCCCCATACCGAGGGGCGCTTGCCCAGAGAACCGTCGGCGCTTTCGAAACTTCTTTCTTATTCGCTTGCACAGTGAACGTACCCGTTTCGAATACCCATCCCAATGTTGAAACCCATTGGGCGGAATCGGCGTAAGTTGGATTGAATAGGCACGCTCTCCCGGGTTGGAAGACCCGCGCGCGGACGATCGATTCGGCCACATCCCAACATCCTCTGTGCCGTTGCAAAGACTGCGAGCACAATCCGGTCCCATAAAATCCGTGGGGCCATCGACGAACCCCTCCGCCGTAGCCGTCGAAAGAACGTCAGTCAACGCCTTCTCTGCGCTCTCGGGATCGAAAATAAGCGACCAGGTCGGACGGCCAGCGAACATAGGCCCGGCCCAGTCGTGGCGGTCCGCTCGGCCAAGTTCGCGAGATATATTGCCGTGGATGTACTTCGTAATTTCGGCAAGCTCATCCGCTGTGCGAACACCCAAAAGCAGCTTCACCGAATCGCACACTGCGGCATAACCGTAGATGGGGAACGTTAGCTCGGCTTGCGCTCTGCCGATAATGCCCCGAATCACGCTTGTGGCTTCCGGTGTTGGCAAAACCAGGTATCGACCTTGAATGCACTTCGTTTCCACATAGACCATCGCAAGCGGCTCACCGCGTTGGGATGGGACCCACTTCACGAACTCTGGAATTTGTCGGATATGACGGCCCAAACTTGAATCCTAGGCAGGAGGTATCGTCGTGTTCAACGACTGGTTCCCTTTCATCGGCCGAGCTTCCCGGAAATTTCACCCACTCCACTGAAAACGCCACGGGCGCGTTGGCCCGCGGCTAGCTATGACAATCGCCTGGCACCAAGTAACCACTTGATAGAAAACGCTTTTTTATATCCGGATTCAGCCTAGAGCTACCGCTCGCAACCGAGCCGG
>WURV02220761.1:0-10459 GCA_011762755.2 Epimenia babai
GTCAGTTGTAAGGTAACGCGTGTCAGAGTTACACAGACCATACGAGAATCTCTTCACCATTATTTAGCGTTTTCAGACGTATGGTCTTATTTAAGTGCGTTAAAATATATTCTTTTGACACAGTGGGGAGTTAAGAATATATCGAGGTGAAATTCACAATAGTTTCGTTACCTCGTATAAAATAAACGCTGCGAAAATTTTAATACGATAAGTAACAAAAACCACCGAGTTGTCTGAGTTTTAAAATGGCAACGATTCTTGTTTACAGGACGTAATATCATGTGACCGCTATCAGTCATGCTATTCGCCCGAGAAGTTATGTCAATCAAGGCTGTGGAAAGGTCCATTATGTGCCCATTTATCGAAGAATTGAAATTTTTTTTATTCAATAACAACTAGAACAAAAATTTTGATTAAAATTATATAGATGTCGAGAATTTTTGTTTCAATTTTGCTACAGTTTTATTCCCCGACACATTGTCTTTACAATACAACTTCCTTCCAAAGTAACATACATAATTTTTATTCTGTTCAAGTAAATGGTTTCTTCAGTCTTCAGTAGTCATTTCACAGTGTTTGATAGGCTTATTGTCCTGTCACCACTATATATGTTTTTGTTATTTAATTCTATTTAATGATTGTTAAGACGAATTTTGTATCAAAGTCATAAATAAAAACCATTATAAATATATATTTTTTTTCTTCAATTACATGTATGTCATTTATCTATTGTATTCATTATTTATTTCATAATCATAATTATTTGAGAATGTGGGCACTTGTAATGGTCTGCTAAATAGAATAGTAGCGATGTCACGCATGACATGTGTGTTTTGCGAAATGGTTATGGGAGATAATTTCATAAAACAACAAGTAAATATTGTATGTTGCTTAGGAAAACATTTGCATGGAAAGCAGGGGCAACTAACTTCTTTCCAAGTCGAATTGTGATGCATTCCAGCTATCCATAAAAATTCAAATTTGTTAGTCGATTAGTTTTTGGATGAAGACTTCATCATGAAGTATTTTCAGCCTTTTTATAAGAGCTGGTATCATACTTGTGCAAGCTATATTGAATTAATTCACTTTACGAGTTATATTTCATTAGGCTAATTCCATTAATTGCTAAGTGATATTCTGGCCACTTTCGTGCTACCTATGCCCAAGTCACAGTATTACGCTTTATAATAATTTTTGAATATTATTCTTGTTTTGAATGTCACTAAATGCCCATATAATAGATCTATATACACTTGTCTTTATAATAAGATGCACATTGCTATAGATTAAAGCAGTTTTTGGTTGTTTTCTCAGACATGACAAAAATGACTTGGGAATTTATCAAACTAGTGTGACGATTCACAAGTTGCCAATAGGCAGGGTATGTTGTTTATAACATCCTATAGCCACGTGGAGTATTCAGACTAGAGAGATGTGACAGTTCCGTCCTTTATTTCAGGATGTTGGGCGTCGAAGACAAGCGTGGTTCTAAAGAAGCCACGTGTCGACGAATTATTTCAGTGTCAATAAGATTATAAGTTATGGCGAATGTTGCAGGAATGTTGCAATTATGATGATAATGATGGCGGCAAATCATGGCGGTGACAGCAACAAAGTCAAATTGTACACATTGTATAATAGAAATTAGTAAAAGTATCTTAATAAATCTCAATATTTTACAGATTTGTATTTATCCAAGTATGTATGCGTGTCTGTAAAATTTTATTTTTGTCTCCATAGGTAGACATGAAGTAATTGTGATATTATGTCGAAATGACTATCATTTATTAAATCACTCAGTCGTCTTGTACAAATATTTAGTCGCATTGGTTATGCAAACATCGTCCCTAATTTATAAGACATTGCGATGTAATATCTTGAAATAAAAATCGCTTTCTTAAATATATAAATGTGTCATTAGTTATTTGTTAATAACAGGATGATTCATGAATACGGGCCGCATTTAAGTAATTATTGTATTAATAATGGTTGTCAGGTATGACCAATGAAGTAGGCGCATTTAAACCACAGGTGAGCTTGTCGATGAATTGGAAGTGATCCGTATGAGAGGATAGCTGAGGTTGGGAATGATGAGAGGGAATGACTGATGCGAGCTGAGGTTATGATAACTTGAGGTAATACATGTGTCATCGGATATCAATTAAAGTGTATTATAATTGGGGAATGATTGGGGATGAATTAAGGTGACTACATAATAGTAGTCTTATTTGATGAGGGTCAGTATGAACTTAGGTGACCAGTATATAATGATGTACGAGGTTGGTATAAATTGAGGTTATCAATGTATGATAAGATACGGATAATGTTGATTTATCCCGAGCTTATGTTATGCGTATGAAGAGAGGTAGTGCATGATGTTAGATCATATTCCGCTTCAATGGATCACCACCTTATCGTGGTGGAGCGGTTTGCGTGTCCCAATGATCCCAAGAGCTATGCCGGCTGGAGTCTGCGACTCCTGGTAGGGTCACCCATGCCGGACAGGTCAAAGGATAGGGGCCAGACAAAGTGTGATCCCTGGCCCTCCAGGTTGGGGGTTCGGCTCAGGTTTGATAACCCTTACCGAGAAGAACAGACTTATTACAGAAACCAGAAACAGAGTTATTTTATTAAGTGAAGGGAGCAATACAATGGTAGCACCTACTGGTAGCAGATGCTTGATGACGCAGGGGAGTCAAAGCCGAAAGTACGCGCCCGCGCTGACAAAGTCATTAGTACACCCGAAACATAACATGAACATAGGAAACTGGAATGTACGATCATTATATAGGAGGGGAAATGTAGCCCAAGCAGCAAGAGAAATGAACAAGAGAGAAATTGACATCTGTAGGAATCAGTGAAACATTATATAAGAGGGGAAATGAAGCAGCAAGAGAAATGAACAGGAGAGAAATTGACATCATAGGAATAAGTGAAACACACTGGACAGGCCAAGGGAAGGTACAGCTGGCGAGTGGAGAGACTATTGTTTACTCCGGGAGGGAAGACATCCACAGAGCAGAAGAAGGTATACTAATGTCTAAAGAGGCATATGGATCCCAATCAGCGAAAGGATTATCCAGGCCAGATACCACTCAAAATACATCAAACTAACCATTATACATGTATACGCACCAACCGAAGACACGGACGAAGAGGCTAAGGATGATTTCTACACGAGGTTGCAAGATGTCTTAGGAGGCCCTATGTGCCACGGGGCACGAGGAGGACAGGTGAGGTAATTACCATCACGTTAATAATTTAATTTGTGCATGATTTGCGAGGATGGGATTAAAGTAACTAGTGTATGATTGGGATAAATAATGGTTATTAATGCATAATAAGTGAGGTTGGGGAGGAATTGAGGCTATCATTTAATGATTACGGCGTTGGAGATCACGTGTGGAAATTTGTGCGTGATGATAGGTGAGATCAGCGCCGATTTAAGATAATCAGTGCATGACTGTTGAGTGTGAGGATGTGATGTCGATGTAATCGGCGTTGTTACGTAAGGAATATCGGTAATGAGTGTTTGAGAGGGAGGTTCGGCATGGGTTAATTAATGCATAATGATAGTGACGTTTGGGCTGATTTCAGGTAATCGGTGCGTCGAGGCAATACAGCGCTGGTCGAGTATCGGGTTCAATTACAGGTAATTTAGTGCTGGCGAGTACTATCGGGATAAATAGAGGAATTTTGTGTTTGGCGAGTATTGGGATAAATCGAGGTGATTTAGTGCTGAGCGAGTATTGGGATAAATCGAGGTGATTTAGTGTTGGGCGAGTATTGGGATAAATCGAGGTGATTTAGTGTTGGGCAAGTATTGGGACGAATCGAGGTGATTTAGTGTTGGGCAAATTAGGCATGAATGCAGTTAATGAGAGTATAGTATTGCGCAAGTATGGGGATAAATGAAGGTAATTAGAGCATAAATACGGGCAAGTATGGACATGGATCAAGCTAATCAGAAAGAAATGATAAGTATGGGGATGTCTATCGCACTACCTAGAAGTATGTAAACTCCAAACATCGCGATGTAAGTTGCACAACATAAATATTATTCGACCATGTCTAGACAATTACACGACAGTCATACCCGTACATCCCTAGGAAAAGCTTATGTCCAATTTTCAAAGAATTATTCCCCTTACATCTTCCGCACTCGTTGTTTTATCATTATATGCAATATGCATGGAAAAAACATGGTAACTTCTCACGAGCCACGCTAAAATATGTACCCAAGGGAAAACATGGTAACTTCTCACGAGCCTTGCTAAAATATGTACCCAAGGGCAAAACATGGTAACTTTTCACGAGCCTTGCTAAAATATGTACCCAAGGGCAGAACATGGTAACTTTTCACGAGCCATGCTAAAATGTGTACCCAAGGGCAGAACATATTAACTTCTCACGAGCCATGCTAAAATATGTACCCAATGATAAAATATATTAGCTCCATACTCCATGCTAAAATATGTACCCCGTGATAAAATATATTAGCTCCATACTTCTTACAAGAATCGTCTGTTAGAGCGTATGGAATATTCAATGCACGTCCTATGTATGATACCTTGACAAAATTATTGATGTGTAACACTCTTGTAATATTTAGAGAGAATATGCAAAGAATAAAATGTGAAGGCCGCGTGCTCGAGTCCTATGAGAGGTATAGTTTTTTTCTGTGCATTTCTCTCCAACTATTTAAAGAACCACATTGGCTACCACCTTAACATCACACTTGTAATATTTTGCAATAACTTTTCAAGCTAGGGTGTTTACGCTTTTAAAGTCTAAAATAGCATTTCTCGATTTCATAAAACATAGCCATATCACGTTCTTCTCTTTTGCCCTTTATATGTAATATCACGTGCAGATGACTATAACAGCATTCTTGTAAGATCCGCATTTCTTCATCTGTAATTTTAACGCAAACATTCAGTCTGAGAGTTGGTTAGAGGTGGATTCTCGGTGTCTGGGTAGGCCATTTGCTAATGCGCCTGCGTATTGTATCTAAGTCAGCTAGGTGCCCTTTTTATTTTAGGTAATTAGAATCTAGTGAGGTTTAGATGTGGGATAAATGCAGGTCATAAAAGTCTAGTGATGCGCAAGTATCTGGATGAATCGCGGTAATTGGAATGTAGTGATGGGCAGATATGGCGCTAAATCGAGGTAAATAAGTCCATGCCATCGACAATTTCTTCATCACAATATATATTTGAATTGAAAGACTGCAATTTTTGTCATTTTTCAAACTCTAAGAAATGACACATTCTTGGGTAACAACCTGATAGTAAACACTGTCATATTTACCGTGTGCAGACAATTATCGTTT
The DNA here is from genome assembly GCA_011762755.2 of Epimenia babai. NCBI lineage: Eukaryota > Metazoa > Mollusca > Solenogastres > Cavibelonia > Epimeniidae > Epimenia > Epimenia babai. The sequence goes on from WURV02220761.1 coordinate 5,333, forward strand.
CCGTACCAAATATGTAATGACGATAACGTTTTTCAATTTAAAACAATATTCACAATCGTAGTGTGATGTTATATTGCATAATCTATTTTATCGAAGATGTTGATATCACCCTGTATAAAAAATCTGTGTAATATTTGCTATACAATAAAATATACGCCTACCGTTGGCGTAAATTCACGGTGATATATTATTGGGAATTTATCGCCGTTCGCTGTACAGATTCCGAACACGACGTACAACCCCGACTACGCTGACATTAAACTGTGCAATATTTTTTAAACATATGATTAACAATTAATTAATACTACAATTTGCATACTCCTCCTTTTCTTTTAGACAGCAGGTAGTAACGTTATTTTTATAATAACTGAATTGTTATCTGTAATCATGGTCTAAATATATAACTAGAGTTATGAGATATTTTCTTACTTTTCTAACTTTATCATCAAAGTTATTAACGTCATAAGAAATGTTGTCGTGTGACGTCATTAACAAAAAACCTAAGCAACTGCATTGTTAACCGTTCAAAACGAATACATGAATTTCGCGAACTATTGATTTCATGCAATAATGCGACAAACTTGCACGGACGACGTAATAAAATGAGGGACAAAGGTTTTTTCCTGTTGTTTTACGCGCTCGTCTTATTATTTTCTGTACAAGCACGTTCAGGTAAGAAAACGTAAATTAAATTTTATCTCTATTGGTCATGCATCACATGTTGAATTAAAGAAAAATAAGCAGTTTTGTAAAAAACCTCGACGATATAATTCCCAACCTTTGTACATTGTTTACATACCTTGTTATACAGTCACTTTTTCTAAATACACCTGTAGATTTGATGTAGTCAACAAACGTGATGGAATAAAGATTTTACTAATATTATTTGATTGCGGTGTTGTGTTTCAAATATTATTGATACTAGATTATGGACGTGTTTGATAGTTATACGTAAAAGAGTTAAAGCTATCTCTATTATGTCAGAAAACCGCATGATGAAGATCGATGAAATCACTTTGAACCAATGTACACAACTGTGTCTGCAAACGAAACGCATCAAATGTCGCTTTTTCAAGTTTGTGAAGGCGACTAAGACATGCATGCTATCAGAGTCGCGCAGACCTACGGAGATTCTCGATACCGACCCTGCCGACCGGAGACTAGCAAATAAGATAACAATTAAGCATAAACTGGTCACGGATCACGCACCACGCAACAGTAAACGCCACAAAGAGATCCAGCATGACATCAAAATAGGTATGTCGTCTTTGACATCTTTATTGTACATATACGTATTGCTGAGCACTTTTTATGTTGTAGATATTAAGATTTTCATGGCAGTAACTAGATGATATCGTGAATGGCTAGACTATGTCCAAGGAACAGCCAGGCTGAGGAAAAGCTAGGTTCGAGGTAGAAAGACAACTTAGATAGAATAGCGACGCGCTTACATTGTATCATAGTCAATAATTTAGGAAAAGGGCAACGAGGATGGAGCTGCGTACAAAAGCACGACTGCGTTGAAGAGAAGACTCGAGGAAAAAAGAAAAAGCAAGAACTCAGTGCTACTAAGTAGATTGTAGTAAATGTTGGTTGTATTCACAAGAATTCTCCAGTATGCCTTCATAAAATTTATATTAACCCACAGTAACATAAATCTTTCTTTATATTTCGATGCAGAAATCTTGATAATTTCATATAGAACAGGTGATGGGCCTGAGTTAAGCTGAGAGCAAACGATCAAAGGATTCTATACGCATACACATTGCTAACGTTAATTCAAATACGTTCACCCGTAGCATTATTACAATGCGTAAACTATGTGTTTATATAATATATTGACTGAGGTGGATGCCTTGCAGGGAATCGCGTTTTGCGCCGCAAGCAGACCAGAGGTCAGGGTTACGCCCTTATGGACATGCTCGGAGAACGCAACGCAATCAGCGTAAAACTCCATTAATTTATATATTTTTCTGACTCTGACTATATACCTCGAAGCAATTACAATCTGATGCCTGCCTACAGACAGTGACTGTAATGACGCTGCATCTCATCATCATTCTCACTAGACTTTGCTTAACCATGAGACGAGAAAGGAATTATCGATAGGCTACAGGCAATGCAATAGTGACAGACATCACAAAGTCTTTCACAATGTCTTTGCCGGTTTTTGACGGTATATCGTCATTTTGATATATAGGATATTGCCTAGATTAATATCTCCGCCCTTGCTTCAATGAAATCTTCATGCTCGTGTAGGAGATCAAAGACAACCTGAACAACTTAAGGCGGCAAGCGTCCGCTAGTCTGCAGCTGAAAGCTCACGATATTCACAACCTTCAGGAAGGTCGCATCAAGGACACCGTCGACATCTCGCACATCAAACGCAAAATTCACGACTTGCTATCGTCCACGGGCCGTCTGGGTAGCGATATATCTGACCTCCAGGCCATGCAGGTATTACAGTTCTTCCTGGAACTGGCCGGCTTCGTGGCTTTTATTTACTTCTTTAACTTGATTGATTTTATGAAGGCATATAATTTATTTAGATTTTCTTGTAACACAATAAACAGTATTTTCGTCACAAGTACATTTTGGAGCGTTAATCAACTTTATCCCGCCGTATTCTTTTTTGGCTCACAATTATAAAAGATTATAATGGTTAATAAAATGCACGATTTGTAGTTATACACTACTTTCTAGTTTCAACTGCCGAATTAAAAAAAAGAAAACAAGTGTTTAGTCGTGCGCGACTGGCCACGCAGCGTGTTTCTGGGAGTACCGATTATTGTAACATAGTATTTTCTAATTTGTGAATTGCCGATGTTATCGTTTATCGTGTAATCGGCAGGGCAACGTAAACGCAGAACTGGCTCTTATACGTGACGCGAAAGCACGACTTGGTGGTCAAGTGGGCAGATTAAGAGAGACGTCAGATCGGATCGTGAGGCGCATCGAAGGATTGCATCTGGCCGACTCTGAGATGAGTCGACAGCTCGCAGACCTGAAACAGGATACGCTGAAACTGGCGCGGCACCTTGAGAACTTGATGAGCGAGAAACGAGGGCAGAACGTGAACGTCAGTATACCGATACGATGTTGGCAGAAAAATAGCATGCACTTCCCTCCTCTAGGCGTTGATGTTCCCACTCAATAGCTTGTAGCAATGTTAATTACATTTTTTGTATTTTTTTTTTCAAATTGATTCAACTATAACGATATTTAATTCTTGAACGATTATGATATAATACGTATGAATGATACTGTACGTATATTGTAGGAATAAGTCAATTAAATTCAGTAATAAAACATTTCACCGATACTACCCCGGTTATACTAGTGATGTTCATAATGATCTACTCCGATCTACAGACTATCAAGAAATTGGGACGTCTCATGTCGGTCCAACAAGATTTGAGACAGACAGTGAACCGCATGCGACAGAGGCAGCAAGCTTTGGCGAGCAAGGTCTCGCTCTACGGCGGCTATCTAAAGAGGGTCGCAGTGGGACTAATTAACAACAGAAAAAAAGAAAAGAACGTCGAGGAAGACTTTATGACGCTCCGCAAAGCCATCGTCAAACTTAACAACCGTCTCGAACGCATCATGAACAAACCGAAGGTAAATTCCCGCGACTTGCTTGAAAATGGTCACGGAATTTTTGTCCATACATGAATTTCTAAATGCAAGTTGGTCGAGTCGTATTAGGTTAAAGACCATATATAATCATAATCCCCAGGTCAAAAAGATTTTTCCTTCAGCCGACAGGAATTATAGGCACCGTCATGCGGTTTCAGGGAATGACCACGCGGCAAGCTCTACGCCTCACCAAGATGCAACACGAAATGAGCCGAGAAACAGCGAAACTGCGTCATCTTATTGACGACAACGCTATCCTCCGCAAGGTCAATAATAAAATCCAGGAGGAAGTTGAAGAATTAGCACGAGCTTCAGCCAAAAACCGCGCCCGTGCAAATCTCGCAAAACGAGAGCTACAAGTTATGGAACGACGATACCACGAAGGCTCAATTGACAAGGTTCGGACGTCACTAGAGTCAAGCAGACCTAATTGTCCTACCTACACGATGCTAAAAGAAATGCGTCGTGTACATCTACGTTCAATATTTTTTCAGAGAAAAAACAAAACTGAATTTGCAGACAACTCGTGTATTTTTCTTGCATATGTCTATAGTTACCGTTATATATTTTGACTGTTCTTCAGATGACTAAGCGCAACCTTCTCAAGCTTTACCAGAACCAAAAAAGCCTGTCAATGGCGCTAAGGGATGTACGTCGCGACGAGGACCTTATGCGACGTAAAGTGGGAGCGTACAAGCGCCACTTGCACAAGGTCGAAGGATGGGCTAATAACAGGTCATCCAAAGACAGCGACCTGCATCGTCTACTGTATAGGTTGACGCGCGCCACTGCTGGCTTGTACTCGCAGATGCAATACCTGCGTCAAGCCGTCGTAAGTGATCCTTACGGCTAGATATAACGATGTATACATTATGTTACATTGACATTTGACATCGCACGGATCGCACGTTATCAATAGCATGGCATTATTTGTGCATGCAACATTGTTAAACATCATGGCTGGATATACCCACATCCTAAAAAATCATGTACGCCACGGAATATTAATAATAAATTATGCAAGTAGAGATTTTCTCAATGTGATAGGCCAATGTATTTTGGGTTTTTGCACTTTTAATGCAATTTGTTGCGCTGTTATAGGAAAACATCATTGTTATCCAAATTATTTATTAGAACCACCTAGTATATGTTGGAGTTCGCCAGCCTGCATTTTTACTTTCCGCCATATTGAATAAGGCATTGTATTATACCTCCGGTTCTTTGTTGCTTACCGAGCCGTATACAAATACTGCCTCTCTAGTTCGTGTTTCTTACGTTTATACGAGTCATTTTACGAATAAATTAAACATATGGTTATTGGCTAGTTATCTCAAATTATATGTTTGTGTGGTTAATGAGCGTAGTGTGCCATTTCTGAGAACGAAAGGCCCACATAATTGATAGGCAAATTATTATCACAGCTGACTTTCTCCACCGACCTTTACCATCATATTGCGATACATACTACCCAAAACCTAAGGATCGCCC
>WURV02220783.1:0-10459 GCA_011762755.2 Epimenia babai
TTTTCAAATTGCATATTGTTTTTATTTAATTTGGAATAGAGGGATAAAAAAAGCATCTGGTCGTCAACAATATCAATGTAAATGGGTGTTATTTGCTAGTGTTATTGGGTTTCTGGGAGGAGCTACAAATTGGTTTGTTTGGTATGGGATTAATTTTCCTCCGTATTTTAATTCGGGGGTTGCTGTTTATGCAATAATTTTAGGATATGCAATTTTAAAGCATCAAATACTTGATATAGAAGTAATTGTTAAAAGAACATTAGTTTTTACAGGGATTTTTGGAAGTATTCTGTTTATGTTTTTTGGATTAAATTATTTCATCAATGCATATCTTAGTAAATATATGGGGATTGGAACAATTACAGCAACAATTATTTCTTTTATTGTAGGTGTTGCATTTTACCATCCTATTGAAAACGTTATTATTAATTTAGCAGATAATTTTTTATTTCAAAAAAAATACAATTATCATAAAGTTTTGAAGGATGCATCTCGAGGAATGTCAAAGATTGAAAGTTTAGAGCATTTGCTGAGCTTAGTTGTGCATTTTATCACAATGAAAATGCGAATACAGAACGCATCAGTTTTAACTTGGAATCCAAAAGCAAAAACATATGATTTGAAATACGGAAGAGGTTATAAAGAAGAATTAATATATTTTCTTTCAAAGAAGAGTGTATTAATTGAGTATTTATTTCACCATAAAGAACCTATTCAGAAAGAAAAAATAGAAAGTATTATGAAGGGTAATGAATTTAAAGAGAGTATTTTTGATTATAGAGCGATACATGATGAAATGAAAAGATTGAAAGCTGTATGCGTTATTCCAAGTTTTTTAAGTGATGATTTGAGAAATATTCTGGTTATTGGGGAAAAGAAATCTGGGAAAATTTATACAGAAGGTGATTTGAGTTTGCTTTTTACTTTAGCTCAAGAGTCGGCAATTGCAATTGAAAATGCAAGGCTTTATGATGAGGCTATAAAAAAACAGAAAGAATTGGCAAAAATTAACAAAGAGTTGCAAAGCACGCAGGCTTCTTTAATTGTTGCTGAGAAAAATGCCACAATGGTAGGAATGTCACAAGCTATTGCACATGAAATTAATAATCCATTGGCAACAGTTGATGGAAGAGCAGGGTTTATTTGCAAAAAACACATAGATAAACTTCAAAAATTTCAAAAATATATTCCTTCAGATGAGTTAGCTGATTTTGAAAAATCTATTGAAAATATTAGTTATGATGCAGGTAAAATTAGGACATCTGCAAAAAGAATTAAAGTGGTTATAGAAACACTTACTAATATTATAAAAGAGAGCAATGGCGAGATATCAGAACAAAGTTTACTTGTTATTTGTCGTGAAGCTGTTGAGGCAACAAGATTTTCAACTTACGATGAAAATTTAGCTGGATGTGAAATTAAAATAGACGTTGTTGCTGATATAATTATTCTGGGTAATGTAGAGCAGTTATTCCAAGTTTTTGTTAATTTGATTAAAAATGCCTATGAAGCGATGATTGGAGTTCAGGGTAGAAAAATTATTATTAAAGGTAGAGTGGATGATGAAAATTTAGGTATGGCTAAGATAGAATTTATTGATAATGGAACTGGTATTCCCGAGGATATGTTAGATAAAATTTGGGTACAAGGTTTTTCATCAAAACCGAAGCCAGAAGGTGTTTTGGCGGGTCCAGGACAGGGGCAAGGGTTATATATTTGTAAACATATGATTGAGTCAGTTCACCATGGTGAAATATATGCTGTAAATAATGAAGATATTGGAGCAAGTTTTGTTGTAAAATTACCTTTAGCAAAGAAATAAAGGATTTATTATGAAAATATTAATCGTTGATGATGAAGATGAAATTTGTGATTATTTGATGACATTCTTAAAGGAATATTCGAGCATTGATGTTATAGATAATATAGATGTGGTGCCGTCTGGAGAAAAAGCCATTGAATGTATTAATAATAAAAAATATGATTTGATATTTGTTGACCTGAAATTAGCTAGAAGAGTTACAGGTGTTGAAGTCGTCAAAAATATTAGAGAGAGTTTGTCCAAAGCGTTTATCATAGTAATGTCTGGTTGTATGGACGATGATTTAAAAAAGAAAATGAGTGAGTTTGAAGTGGATGAGTATTTTTCCAAACCCTTTGATTTATCATTAGAGCAATTAGAGGAAAAACTCATTCCAATACTTAAAAAAATATCAAATTAATTAAACTTTAAAAAATCCTGCCAATAAACCTAACAATAGAAAAGGAAACAAGGCAATGGAAAATATGAGAAGTACCATTTTAATTGTAGATGATGATCTAGAAATATTAGAATTATTGAAAGATCACTTTGAAGAAAGAAACTGTGAAGTTATTACAACCACACAACCTTTAGACGTTATAAAGAAATTAACAAATTTTTCTATAAAACTGATGTTGTTGGATCTAAAAATGAATCAAATGGATGGGTTTGAAGTCCTTGATAGAATTAATCAAGAAAAAATAGAGCTTCCTCCTACAATTATTATTACAGGGCACCTTCCTAAATATGAAGAAAGGCTACAAGAACATGATATTAAAGTGGAAGATGTAATAACAAAACCCTTTGACTTCGATGAAATGGAGGAAAAGATTAACTGTAAGTTAGGGACTCAGATATTATCTTCTGAAGTAGGGAGCGAATATGAAGATAAGATTTATAAAAATAACCAATGTAAGGTTGGCATCATTGAGGACGAAGAAGATATTTTAGAGTATTTTAAAGATTTTTTTGAACAAAGAAATTATAAAGTTTCTTGTTTTAATAATGGCTTAACTGCTATTGAGAGATTAAAACAAGAAAGTGTTGATATTTTGTTTGTAGATATAAAATTACCCGGAATGTCTGGTGATCTTGTTATTGAAGAACTTAAGAAATCAGGCAGTAAAACTTATATGGTGCCAATTTCCGCAGATCCACTTTCTGAAGAAATGGACAAAAAACTAAAAGAATTAGGGTGTAAAGACTTTATATCAAAGCCATTTGACATTATTAACTTAATAGAATTTGTTAAAACGGTAGCAGTTGAAAAGAAGCTATTGGGATGATTTAAAAAATAATTGGTGGGTTTGAAGCGAAAATTGCTTTTGTTGGGTTTTTCCCCGTATTCGTTAGAATATAACCAAGGCTTGTGTCAAAATAAAGACTTTCGCCTTCTTTTAACAAAGCTTTTCTGTTTTTACCCACTTCTATTCTAAGTTGACCGCTATCTATATATATTAAACTCATAGAATAATTTTCTTTTTTCCAATGAGAGGGGTGGATACTTTTTCTTGGTTCAATAAACAACTCTGAAAAGTGATATTCATGTGTTGTATCAAACGAAAGAATGGATTTAAACTTAACACCATGATAATGATGATAATCAATGATGGCGCGATCTGTTGATGTGATAACTTTTAAATATCCTGCATCTTGGTTTTTTGCAATTTTCATAAATTCTGAAAATGATATTCCAACTGCTTGTATGATTCTTTCAACCTTATTCCAAAGAATAGTTTGACTAGGTTTCACAGTTTTCTCAAGATGAGAAATAGCTATGGGTGTGAGCCCTGTCATTCTTGATAGAATTTGATGTGTTAGGGGATGATTATCTTTATCAGAATAAATGTAGCGCAAACTTTTGATAGCTTCTCCAATATTTATTTCTTGATGCTGATTGCCTAAGGCGTTGTAATGATTTGTTGGTTTTAGAGAAAAAAGAATAAAAAGTTTTAATGGGTACTCTTTGTCAGGATTTTTGAAATGATGAATTTTATCACCTCTCAAAATAAACCCTTGATTGGCAAAAATATGCTCCTTGTTTTCTAGATAATTAATTTCCAGAGAACCTTGTTGGACAAATCCAATAACTTGATTTGGATAGGGCAAACATAGATTTTCTATTTTTTGATCAGGATCGATATCAATTTTTAAAAAATTAAAATGATAATTAGATTGTATAGAAGGAGTTAGGATATGAACTTTAAACCCTTTATATTTTAAAGGCGTTGCCTCTATCCATACTTCTGGCCTATGTTTTGCTTTTCTTTTAGGGTTTTCTATAGGAGTTTTTTTAGTTAAGAAAAAATTTCCGACAAACCACTCTCTGGCTTCAAATAATATGTCTTCAACATTAACTCTTAATACATTCGAGATGGTTTGAAGATTCTCTAAACTTGTAAATTTGCTGTATCCATTTTCAAAGGTTTTGAGTGCTGTTAATTTTAATTTAGCATTTTTAGCCAAATCTTCTTGTGTCATTCCCATGCGTAATCGTATATGTTTGATAGCTGAGCCTAACTCTAGAGTTGGTTCCTTGGGTAAATCTTTAAAAATATTTGTAAATTTTTTAAGAAATTCACTGTACATATTGAATTATTCCTCACTCAAAAACTAGCAACGGTTATCTTTCTCTAAATAGCATATCTGATATCCTAATAGATTTCAATAAATAGATAAAAATATTATAAAAAAATATATTTAAGTTGGTTTGACTTGTTAGATATTGAGCGTTACTTTCTTATTAGGAGGAGGTGAGTGGAATGGTTAAATTGATGAATAATAGATTTAAAAAAATAGATAAAATTAATATATTAACAACCAATGTTCGTATTCCTAGCCCGAATGAACAAAAAACTATTTCAATACAGGAGAGACATTATGCATCACATGCGCTCATGTTTATTGTGTTTATAGCTTATGAAATATTAAAGGATAGGAATGATTTTGTGGGTTTAAAGAAAAAGTTAGAAAAATTAAAAAGGTATTTATCTCAACTTAAAGAATTTATTGAAGATGAAGATGATGTTCTTAATAGAGCTATTGGGGAAATAGTGGATAAAAGTTCTGAAATAGATGAGAGAAGTATTAAGTCTTGGGCTAAGTTCTTTATCCACTGTGAGAAAGCTTTTTCAGTGCTTATATCAAGATATTGTCCTGAAAAAGCTTTATTCAGGAAATTAGAAATACGGAATATTCATTTAATAGCAAATGGTTTAGGAATATTTGCAAAGTTAAATTCAAAGAGAAAGTGAGAGGGTGTATGAAGTTACTTGGTAAAAAAGTTAAAAAATGGCAAAGATGGTTAAGGCTTCAAAGATACTTAAGAAAGATTAGAACGATAGAGAAACAAATGGGAAGCGATTTATATGTTTGTTAAAAGTTGCTTGAGAGCAGCAGCGGGGTCGTAAGACTCTGGGGTGGTTTTCTCTGGCGGGATTTCCACCTCGCTGCTCTCGCCTAATAGAAAGATAACTGAGTTTAGGGTGTATGTAAAGGTAGGGTTATAATTTGCTATAAATCAAAAAACAACCCTGTTTACTTGACAGTGATAAGAAGTAAAGCTATATTTAAAACTAGAAATCCCGCCAAAAAACAAATCAATAATTCCGCCAGAAAACGATTATTTAAAAACTAATAAATTTAAAGATCTTTAGAAAGTCTTGGGTTTTGAATTATTTCAAAATTGGTTTTTCATCAAATGAGATGAATCCCTAGGCAAATCTATTCATAAAAGATTTAATTCGTTTTTAAATATCAAAAAATTAAAAAAGAGTTAAAAGATACTTTTAATTAGATAGATTGATGTTAAATTTTTACTAAGGCGGGATTTATGGAAAAAATAGTTATAGTGGTTAATGACAGGAAACTAGCCCAAAGTCTTCTGACTAAGTTAAAAAGCTTCGACTTAGAAATGAAGGTTTTCATATCACATTCATCTACCGAAGGCATCTACCAAATTTTTAAAGAAAGACCTGATCGTGTCTTTATAAGCTCTCTTTTAAAAGACCATGCATCAGAAGCATTGATAGATCGAATCAAAAAGAATCTTCCTCAAACAGACATTGCAGTCATTTTAGAAACGAGTGAAATGACGATTGAAAAGCATTATTTAAACCTAGGGGCAACACGAATTTTAAAAAACATTGAAGGTATGGATTTAGATCAACTTATGAATACAAAGGAATTAGTTGTCGAGAAATAGTTTTTCAGGAGAAATCAGGATGGAAATGAAACGATATTCAAAATTTCAAAAAATAGTAGCAAGTTTTACTTTGTTAACTTTTATGTTTACGCAAATATCTTGGGCAGATGGAGATGGGTTTATAGATCCGGCAGTTGATCCAAAGGTTCCTGTTAAAAAAATAGAAGATGTTTTGGTTAAGGAAAAGAACAAGAACAATCAACTTTTTGGAGATGATCTCTGGAGAAAAGGCCCGCTGAGTCCTGTAGAAGAGGAAGAAGTTATAGCTGATGAAGTTATAGAAGAAGAGCCAGAGGTTTTACCTGATGAGATGGAAAATATTGAAATCATAGAAGTTCCTGTCGCAAGAGCACAAGCTGTGGCTGCTGGAGATGAATTTGATTTTCCGGATTGGGAAGGCGGAGACATTTATTATGTTGCCGAAGGCCAGACCATTCAAGAAGTGATTGATCATGAAGCAAGTGAAGGCGACCTCGTTTTTATTCCAAACGGAATTTACTATGAACATATTATTCTTAAAGAAGGCGTGAGTCTTATGGGAGAAAGCCAAGACGCAATTATCGATGGAGAATTTCAAAGTGCGGTTCATGTGATTCGAGCGATGGGTGATAATCAAATTGAGAATCTTACGATTACCGGAAGTGGTCCTTATGCAGGAATGCCTTCATCAGCGATTCGAGTTGAAGGGGATCATGTCAGAATTATAGGAAATAATGTTTCTGATAATCAGGGCTATGGGATTTTTACGTGGGGTCCTGGAGAGAATATATTAATAGAGCGCAATGAAATTCATCGTAATAACATAGGTATTCAGCTTCCAAAAACTGGGAATATGATTCGTTATAACACGATGGTAGAAAATAATATTGCCATTAATAGTTTAAATGGGACAGCTCCTTATATTGAGAATAATATTATTGTTGGAAGTAGATTTTCAGCGATTTATGAATTTTCTTGGAGTGGGTATTCATCTGGAGTGGGAAGCCGTGGTTATGCAATAGTAGAAAATAATACATTTGATTATAACGGCTGGAGAGGCACAGCTTATGGATCTTCAATGCCACCGGCAGTTGAAAATTTAAGCGAAGGCAATGAAAGAGTTGATCTTGTTTTTAATGATCCTGAAAACGGAGATTATACACCCTCTGGTTCTAACGCTATTCATCGCGGGGCGTTTCTTCCAGAAGCACTTGAAAAAGCTTTAATTCGAGCCAGCCAATTTGAATTGGGAGCTGAGATAGAGTTCATTTTGGATTTAAGTTTAGTGATAGGTTATAAAGTTCTTTATTCAAATGGTAGTGTTGAAGAGTTTTACAATGATGGAACAATAAATTTAGATACGACAGGTCCAGAAATTACCATTCTTACAACAGATAATACGACAACAAGCGAAAACTTTGTCGTTGATTTCTTGGTGGATGGAGTTGCCGAAAAAAGATATTTTCATCTTGAAGAGGGAAGTAATAACCTTCAAGTCAGGGGGACAGATTTCTTTGGCAATGAAACAATAGTAAATTACGTGGTTGAGTTGAATTTAACACCTCCTGGTACATCCATAACATCTTCAAATACATCAAATGAATCAGAATACACTTTAACTTATCAATTAGATGGAGTTAATTTTTCAGAAAATTGGTTATTAGCTCCGGGGTTGAATCTAGTTATGATTTACGGTGAGCTTGGAAATTTAGTGCCTGCTTTTGAAAATTTTTCAGTCACTTCAAACGAAGCTGAAACTCCCCTTTCAGAGTTACCTGAAATTCCGACATTTAATGAAGAACTTGTAAGTGTTACAACAGAGGGTGGACTCATTTTAAAATATGAGAATGATGTTTTAGTAACAATCCAACTTCCAGATGTCTACAACATGTATCACTTAGAATTTGCGCCTGATGGAAGTTTAATAGGAGGACTTCTTGTTACAGGTAACGGGGAAGAAATTTTATATGAAAACGGAGTTCCTGTGTATAAGAAATCAGAAGACGGAGTGATTACAAGATACCATTCAAATGGAAGAGTTTATTCGGTCATAACATCAGAGGGAGAGGAAGTAAGATTTGCTTATGAGTTAGATGCGCAAGGTAATGTTTTATCCGTGGTAAGTTTTAATGACACGATGAATCGTCTTTACACCGCAAGTGGAGAAGCTCTTTGGTTAGAAGAAACAGGTGTTAGTGATGTGCGTTATAGAGATGGAAGAATCATGTCTTATACTGACTCAGAGGGTAATATTTATCATTTTACATCAAGTTATGTTTTTGATTCAGCCGGTGAACCTAATGGTTTTGAAACAACTATTTCTTCAGTAACCTTATCAGGAGAAAATCAAAAGACAAATTTTTCTGAAATATTAAATAATTTAGACAACTTACCGAGCATCAAAACTATTTTAGAGAATGATCTTCCACTTGTTTTAGAGTATTCAATGGAAAGTGAGTTAATAGGTTTTAGTAATATTAATGCAGAAACGATAGAGTTTAATCATGGCTTGCCAACAGTTTTAAGAAATCAAAATGGAGAAGTTTCTCAATTTGCTTCAAATTTCTCAGAGCTTGGAAATTTTGAGTCTCTTGAACTTAGCTTAAGCGGCGAAGCAAATAACGGACAAGTTTTTAATGAAAACGGTGATTTGGTAGGAATTAGACTTGACGATGGAACACTTTTAAATCTGGAAGATTTAAGTTTAAGTGAAATTACGTTAAGCGATGAAAGTGTTCTTACAAATATTATTTGGAATGGATTTTCATTAAGAGGATATACGCGGACATTTAAGGACGGAAGTTCAGAAACTTTTTCAAACAATCGACTGACAGAGCAAGTGGATAGCCAAGGAAATATTACACGCTATGCTTTTTTTGATGGAGCGAATCGCGCGACAGAGCTTGAGACGACAGATGGAAGAGTTTATCAAATATTAGAGACTCAAAATGTAGATGGAGATTTTGATAGAGTTCATCAGTTGATTAGAATCAATCTTCCAAACGGTGGACGAATTGAATTTGAAAATGGACAGGCTGTCAGATATATCACAACCGAAATAGTTCAGCTTGAAGCAGAGCAAGTTCCAGAACTTCCAAACGGTGAAGCCTATATTCCGTCTTTTACATTTCCTGATCTTGAATTAAGAGGTGTTCATATTGATGCTGTGGGAAATATTTTGACAGGAGAAATTTTATTTGATGATGGCACGCAATATTTAATTCGTGATAATAAACTTGAAAGACAGATTACAGCAGGTGGTCAAATCATTGAGTTTGCTGATGTTGTTGAAGATCCTTTTGTAGCTCCAGAAAGAGTAGAGGTAGAGTCTCTTACAGTTTCAGAATTAGCTTACCGAAATGATTTAATTGAAGACATGCTTAACTTTTTTGAACCTGGAGTAGGATTACACGAGACAACAGGAATACCGCTTGATAATTTTAGAGCTACCCCAAGAAACGGGGATCCTGAAGGGCCATCAGATTATAGCCAATCAACACTGATTGGATTTTGGGCAGAAATATTAGTAACCATTGCAAGGGGAGATTATGTGACAGATAAGATGAGCAGTGAAGAAGCCTTGCAAACTTTAGAAGAGCTTATAAATACTTATCAAGTTGTTCAAGATCAAGCAGGATGGAATGGCCTTGTTGCTTTTTTTACGATTGTTGAAACTGAAGTTGATATTTTAGATCCTGTGACGATGGAACCAACTGGAGAAACAGAAATTGTTATTTCTTATGAAAATAGATTTGGAAATGTTGGGTTTGGAGATGCACTTAATTTAGCTGTGAGTTTGAGTACAGTAAGAGGAGCTCTCACGAATTTTGATTTTGGAACAAATAACTCACAAAGAGATCAAATCTTAAATGGAGTGAATCAGATTCTTACATCGCAAGAAGCGGGTTATGCAGCTTTTTATGGAACGGATCACGAAGGGGATATTGCTTTTAGGCATTCTTATGATTTAGAAAATGAGGAATTTCTTGGAAGCTTTGACAGGCTTTTTAATGAATTTAGAACAGGAGTGATTTGGCTTGCAGCAAATTACCCGCAGTACTCAGAAGCACTAGAAAACTTAGATATTACGATTCGTCAGTATGAGACAAGTGATGGAAGAGGGATTGATAATGCAACTCCATTTGATGGAGGGTTGTTTCAGATGACATGGCCTGGGATTCATGTGGATGAATCAAGATACCCTGAATTCGATGTAGCGCTTAGAAATTTTCTTTATTCACAGGCGGAATATGTTTTAGAAAATGAAATTCCCGGACTTATCTCAGCAGGAGACAATCCAAGAATGGGTTATGAAGGAAAAATGGGACTGCCAGAAGTAGCAGAGACAGATGATCCACTTGTGAGTAATGTAGGGTCGCTTTACGCACTTGCATCAGCTTTTAATATAGCTCCACATTATGTGCTTCAATTTTTTCAAAATATTGAAAATGAATTTGATGGAATTCGTACAGAGT
>WURV02220805.1:0-10457 GCA_011762755.2 Epimenia babai
GCGAGGATGCGAGACTTGGGGGTGATCGTCACAGCAGGTCTTCCCGGTCGATGCTGCGCAGGTGCTCGACCATCTGCTTGAGGTCGCCGGCCTTGTCCTTGGGGCAGACCAACACGGCATCGCCGACGGCGCAGACCACCATGCCTTCGACGCCGAACATCGCGACCGTGCGCTTGCCTTCGACGTAGACGACGTTGTCGCGACTGTCGAGCGCGGCGGCGCTGCCTCCGTCGTGCGCCGAGACGTGGTTGCCGGCGCGATCGCCTTCGGTGACCTTGGTGAGCGCGGGGAAGCTGCCGACGTCATCCCAGTTCGCGGTGCATTGCACGACGGCGATCTGCTCGGCCTTCTCCATCACCGCGTAGTCGATCGACGTCTTCGGCGCTTCGCAGAACGCCTGGTCGCGCGCCGCGTCATCGCCGGCGCGAATCGCGCGCAGCATCTTGTCGGTTGCTGCTGCCATCTTCGGCTCGCAGGTCTGCATGGCGTGCAGCATCGCTTCGACGTGGAACGCGACAATGCCGCTGTTCCACCAGAAGCCGCCGTCGTCGACGAAGCGCTGCGCGGTCTTGGCGTCGGGCTTCTCGCGGAAGCTGCGCACCTCGTGGGCGTGGCCGCCGCCGATCTGTTCGTCGAGCGCGTCGCCGACTTCGATGTAGCCAAAACCGGTTGCCGCGTGCGTCGGCTTGACGCCAAACGTCACCAACGTGCGCCGGTCCTTGGCAACCACGAGGCCGCGCCGCAGCATCTGCTGGAACGTGTTGACGGGCTCGATCACCTGGTCGGCGGGCAGCACGACCATGGTCGCGTCGCTCTCGCGCGCGAGGATCGCAGCCGCTGCGAATGCCAGGCACGGCGCGGTGTCGCGCGGTTCGGGTTCGATCAGGATGTTGTCGCGCGAGAACTCCGGCAGCAGCGCTTCGATGCCGGGTCGCTGTGTTTCGTTGGTCACGATCCAGACGTTCTCGGGTGGGCAGACGCCGCCCATGCGCGCGACGGCCGCGGCGATCATCGGTTCGCCACCGGCCAGCGGCAGCATTTGCTTGGGCCTGGTCTGGCGGCTTGCCGGCCAGAAGCGTGTGCCGGAACCGCCGGCCATGATCACCGCGTGCAGCGAACTCATTGGCAGCAGTGTCGGGCTCGCGGCGCCGCAGCACAACAAGTGCTGTCGGCAACCGCGGCGGGTCGCTCAGTAGCCCGGCGCGGCCGGCGCCTTGCGCGTCGGCGGCAACGGCATGATCGGCGTGCGGCTCGGCGAGCTGTCGATCACCAACCGGCCGTCGGTGCGCAGGTCGCGCAGATGGCCGAAGACATGCACGCGCACCAGGCTGCCCATGAACGTGCCGATCAGCGGCATCACGATCGGGTCGCGCCAGACGCCGCCCGGATTCTCGACGCTCATCACCAGGTCGAGGTAGCCATCGAGCGCGAGCGCGCCGTCGCCGCGCACGTTGAGCAGGTCGGAGCCGACTTCCAGGTCTTCGAAGTCGAGCTTCTCGTTGCCAAGTTTGAAGCGCGCGCTGAGGCTGTCGAAGCGCGGCCGTTCCGACGGCGGGAGCTGGGCGTTGATCGCCTTGAACAACGGCACCTCGCCGAGATCCGCGTCGTCGATCTGCATCGTGCCTTCGGCAATCGCGCCGACGACGTCGTTACCGTCGAGGCGGCGCAGCGTGACACGGCCGCTCGCCTCGCCGGAGTAGGGCGCGTTGTTCCAGCCGCCTTGCTCAAGCAGTGAGAACACATCGACGCGTTCGAACGCCAGATCGGCGGCGAGCCGACCTTCGGGGGTCGCCTCGGCCGGCAACAGGTAGGTCAACGCGGGCGCGTCGGCCTGTGCGTGACGCATCTCGCCGCCGTGCACCGACGCCTTGAGCTGTTGCATGACCAGACGTTCGGCGTCGGCCGTGAAGGTCGCTTCCACGCGTTCGAACGGGTGTCCGAACAGCGACAGCGAGCCGGATCGCAGCGTGCCACGCAGGGCTCCGCCGGACTCGGTGACGGTGCTTTCGGCGAGATCGGCGACGCCGCGTAGCTCGTGCACGCGAATGCCGTCGTCGCCGGTGCCCAGCAGCATCGTCAGGCCGTCGAGGCCGATCTGGCCACGGATCGTGGTCGTGAACGGCTGCTCGCTTGCCGGCGTCGGGATGCGGAACAGCAGTCGCAGTTCGTCGACGTCGGCGCGGCCGCGCAACTGCCGATCGCGCACCGCCGTGCGCAGCGGCCCGGAGAACAGGTTGGCCAGGCCGTCGTCGACCGGGAACGAGCGCGTGCGCATCGCGAACGAGATCTCGGTGCGGCCGTCATCGTCGCCGAGGTGCCGCACGCGACCGTCCCAGGCTCGCACCAGCGTGTCCTTGATCTCGCCGCGCACGTCGTCGAACGTCAACTCGCCGTTGCCGATGCGCAGCTCGCCGGTCATGTGTTCGGCCGGACCCGGCAGCATCGGTGCTTCCGAGCGAACGTCCATCAACTGGACCACGACCTGCAGGTTCTCGCCGTCGATGATGTCGTCGCCGGCGCGTTCGCGCACGACCAGGTCGACCTGGCCGGATGGCTTCAGCGAGTACCAGGTTGCGAAGTCGAGTGCGCCGAGCTCGTCGAGGCTCATGCCGAGCTGCTGGCACAGTTCGAGGTCGCGTACGACAAACGCCAGGTCGCGCTGCACGACGTCGTCGGCGGTGATGTGTCCGAGCAGTGCGAGTTGGGCGGGGCGTTCCTTGTCGTTGGTCAGCTCGCCGCGCAGGGCATCGAAGTCGATGCGTGCGCGGGGACCTTCTCCTTGCACGAGCACCTGCCCCTTGAGGCCCGTCGCGCGCCACGGCGCCAGCGGCAACCGCAGGTCGACACCTTCGAGCGCGAGCCGCACATCGTGTTGCAGCGGTCGATCTGGCTGCGTGCGCCAGACCTTGACCTGACCCGAGATTCGACCGGTCGGTTCGGCGCGTTGCCAGTGATCTTCGAGCTCGGGCATCACCACGGCGGCGGCTTTGCGCAGATCCTGGTCGAGTACCAGTCGCTCGACGTCGATCACCGCTTCGAAGCCGTCTTCGGCGGCGTGCGGTGCGTGCAAGGGGATCGGGATGCGACCGGCCATCGTCAGCGCACCGGAGTCGTGCCGGCCGGTCAGGTCGAACTGCGCACTGCTGCTGTTGACCACGATGCTGCCGCCGAGGTCGGTGAGCTCGTACGGGAAGCCCTGCCAGCGCATCGAGGCGCCTTGTGGCAAGACCTCGACACGGAAGCCGCCCGGCAATTGGCTCAGCGGCTGTACTTGCACCTGCACGCTCGCGCGGCCGCTCGGCGACAGCATGTCGTAGAGCTCGCCGTCATCACTGAGCAACGTGCCCAGCGCGCGCCGCAGGTCGGCGCCGAATGCCACGCCGGTGCCGGCGATGTTGAGGTTGGTGTCTTCGCGCGCCGGCTTGTCGATGTCGATGCGTCCGACCAACGTGACGTCGCCGCCGCCGGCGGAGGCGGGGATTTTCGCGGACAGGTCTTCGAGCAGCAGCACATCGTTGCGCAGCCGCACCCGCCCCTTCGCTTCGACGAGGGGGAATGGAAAGCCGATGCGCCGTTCGGGTTCGCCGAAGCCGACGAAGGTCATCGCGACGTCGCGCATCACCAGTTCGAGCTCGGCCTTGCCGCCGCGTTGGTGCGGGTTGTGTAAGAACAGGTCGATGTCGCCGTGGCCGGTGGTCGGTTGCAACGCGTCGACCAGTTGTCGGCCGATCGGGAACGTGCGCAGCGCCGCGAGCACGTCGGTGTCGATCACGACGTTGCGGCCGGTCGCCCGCACCGCGATATCCAATGCAGTGGCATGGCCCGCGTCGTCGTCGCCGTGGGGGCGCAGATTCTTGATGGTCGCGTCGACGGCGATCGTGCCGGAGCGGTTTTTCTGCTGCAGGGCCGCCTGCACCATGCCGTGTTGCGAGCTGTCGAAGAACACCTTCAGGCCGGCATCCGACACCAGCGAAGGTAGATCTGGATGGCGCACGCGCAGTTGCTGGCAGTCGACCGATAGCTGCACGATCGGGGTGCGGTCGGCGGCATCTTGTCGCGGGATTCGCACCAGCAGCGTCAGGGACGAGATCGCGCCGGCGACTTCGAGGCTCTGGCGGTCGACTTTGGCGAGCCGCGCCAGGTAGGCCACGATGTCGGGAGTGCACTGCACGTCAGCCGCCGTCATCGAGAGCTGCGCGCCGCCGGTTTCGGTGTCGATCTCGCCGAGCAGCTGCAGCTCCGCGGAGGGTTCCCGCAGGTGCAACGACCCGCGCACCTGCACGGTCGTCGGCTTGTCGTTGCGCGGCGTCATCGCCACCTCGAGCTGGTCGATGGCGAGTGGGCGTTCGTCCTTGCAGAGGTGGATCGTGGCCGTTCCGGAGCGGATTTCGACGACCGGCAGGTCCTGCGGGGTCGCGTTGGCCTGCTTGCGTGCGAGGTTGAGCAGGGAGCCCGGCTGCGGCCAGGCGGGACCGCATTCGACGTGCAGGCCGTTCAGTACTATCAGGCGTGGCTGCACGCCGGCGCCGAGCGGGTCGGCCTGTACTTCGATGTAGCCCTTGTCGACGGCGACGAGGTTGCGCTTCGGTTGGGTCGGGTCGGCGAGCGTGAAGCCCTCGAGTTCCAGGCGTCCGGCGCCGAGTTCGACGCGCGTCGAAGTGACGTCGGCTCGCACCGCAAACAGCTCCGAGAGCTGTTTATTGACGAGTTCCGTGGCGATGTCGGAATGCTGCAAAAGCGACCACGTGACGATCCCGAGGATCAGGACCAGACCGATCGACAACAGCAGGATGCGGCGCCAACTCATGCGAGAAAGACTGTATCCGATGCGAGGAAGATGCGCGCATGTCGACAGCGGTAGAAGCAGAACTCGTTGCGCATGCGCTGTCTATGTGGGTTCGTCGGCGTTGGCGGAGTCGCGGTCGAATCACCCGAATGGAGGTCGAATTCGGCGTTTGAGGGTTTTGTGCGTAGCCACTGCAAACGGCTGGCCAACGACTCGCGCAATCTGGCAAACGTCGAGATCGGGCTCCAAAACCCGGTTTGCGTGCTGGTTTTTCTTGTTGACGTTTGCCGAAGCGTTGTCAAACTTCGCGCCAGTTCGCGGGAGGCACGGCACTTCGTCGTGGCCGGGCGAACGTTCCTAGTAAGCAGAGAATCCAATGGCTGCCAAGAAGAAGTCCAAGAAGAAGGCCAAGGCTCGCGCCAAGGGCCCGGTTGAGCTGATCATCTCGAAGTCGCGCACCAAGGCCGCGGTCAAGAAGTCGAACGTCTCGTCCGAGTTCTACGGCGCGCTCGACAAGGCCGTGCGCACCATGATCGCCGGTGCCGAAGGCCGCGCGGTCGCCAACGGTCGCAAGACGCTCCGTCCGCAGGACCTCTAGTCCTGTAGCGAGCGGTCCCCGTTCTGCGGTGGACCCATGACCCTTACGTGGGCAAGCCTGCGTAGCACGAATCGACTCGGTCAGTCGGTTCGATTCACGACCCGGGTGCTTCTTTGGAAGTGTTCGGGTCGCGTTCGTTCGGGGCAGAAGGTCGTGCTGGGGCGCAGAAGGTCGTGCTGGGGCCCTGTCTGGGGGGCCTGTCTGGGGGGCCTGTCTGGGGGAGGCGGGCTGTGCCCGTGCTACGACGCGTCGCCGTGGTCGCTCGGCACTTCGAGCTGCGCGAATCCGGCCGTTTCGGCGGCGATCATGCGTTCGCGGATCTCGCTCGAAATGCGTTCCAGCTCTTCGTCGGTGGCGTGCTCATCGACGTGCACCGGATCGCCGTAGTGCACGAGCACGCGCGCAAATGGCTTGGGGATCGTCATGCGGTCCCAACTGCTGAACCGCCAGGCGCGGCTCATTGCGACGCTGCAGGGCATGATCGGGGCGCCGGTGGCCCGGGCGAGCCAGGCCGCGCCGGTGTTGATGCTGTGGCGCGGGCCGCGCGGGCCGTCGGGTGTGATCACCAGTTGGCCGCCGTCGGTCAGCATCTCATGCATCTCGCGCATGGCGCGCGCGCCGCGTTTGCTCAGCGAGCCGCGCACGACCTGGTAGCCGAACTTGTCGAGCGCGCGTTTGGCGAGGCCGCCATCATCGCTGGGCGAAACCAGCACCAGCAAGCCTCGGCGGCAGTGCAGCTTGATCGGCATCATCGTCAGCATGCGGCCGTGCCACATCGTGCAGATCCACGGCCGATCACTGCGCATCAGCTGTTCGCCCGGCTCGCCGGTCCGGGTGACGCGCCAGGTTCGCGCGATCACGCGCAGGACCAGTGGCGCGATCGCTTCGATCAGAACGGCCCCGACCCTGCGGCGGACCTTGCGGAACTTGGAGACGTGCTTCTTGTTGCGGCCACGCGCTTCCCGGTCGGCGCTGATCTTCGCTACCTGTTCTTTGCGTGCCTGTCGCTGCGCTCGCGCGTCCATGCGCGAAGCATGGCCGAACCGCGTTCCAAGGTGAGCTGCTTCTGCCAGTTTCTGCTACAAACTTGGCCTCGTTCCCAACGACTTGACGCATGCAATCCCGCACCTCTGCAGCTTCGCCTGCCACGCCCGACCAGTTGGCCGCCATCGATGCGGCAATCCAGAGCCACGCCGAGACGCGCGGCGCGTGCCTGCCGATGCTGCACGCCATCCAGGAGTCCCTCGGCTGGGTGCCGCACGAAGCCGTGCAGCGCATCGCCGACGCGCTCAATTGGTCGCGCGCCGACGTTCACGGTGTCTTGACCTACTACCACGACTTCCGGACGGCGCCGCCGGGACGCCGCGTGCTCAAGGTCTGTCGCGCCGAGTCGTGCCAGTCGATGGGTAGCGAACGGCTCGAAGCACACGTCGCCGAGCAACATGGTGTGGCCATGGGCGAGAGCGGAGCGGACGGGGAGCTGACCGTCGAGCCGGTCTACTGCCTCGGCAACTGCGCGTTGTCGCCGTCGGTGTTGCTCGATGACAAGGTGCACGGACGGGTCACGCCCGAGAGTCTCGATGCCTTGCTGGCGGCGCCGGCCGCCAAGCCGGAGCGGGGGGCGAACGCATGAGTATCGTGATCTACGTGCCGCGCGACAGTGCGGCGTTGTCGATGGGGGCCAACGAAGTGGCCGACGCGATCGTCGCCGAGGCAGGCAAGCGCGGCGTCGACGTGCAACTCGTGCGCAATGGTTCGCGCGGCATGCTGTGGCTCGAGCCGTTGGTCGAAATCGCGACGGCCGATGGCCGCGTTGCGTGCGGCCCGGTCACGCCGGCTGATGTCGCGGAGCTGTGCGACCACGGTCTGCTCGATGCCGACACCGCGAAGCTGTCGCAGCATGCTGCGCATCTCGGCAAGACCGAGGAGCTGCCGTGGATGCAGAAGCAAACGCGGTTGACGTTCCAGCGCGTCGGCGTCACCGATCCGCTGAGCACGACCGACTACACCGACAACGGCGGCCTGGTCGGCCTGAAGAAGGCGTTGGCGATGGCCGATGGCGCGATCGTCGAAGAGGTCGTCTCGTCGGGGCTGCGTGGCCGCGGCGGCGCAGGCTTCCCGGCCGGCATCAAGTGGCGCACCGTTCACGGTGCGGCCGCCGATCAGAAGTACATCGCCTGCAATGCCGACGAAGGCGACAGCGGCACGTTCTCCGATCGCATGATCATGGAGGGCGACCCGTATCTGCTGCTCGAAGGCATGGCGATCGCCGGTCTCGCGGTCGGTGCGACGGTTGGCTACATCTACCTGCGCAGCGAGTACCCCGATGCGCGCGTCGTGCTGACGACCGCGATCGAGCGGGCGCGCGCCGCGGGCTGGCTCGGCGACAACCTGCTCGGTAGCGGCAAGGCGTTCGACGTGCACGTGCGCCTCGGCGCCGGCAGCTACGTCTGTGGCGAAGAGACCGCGATGCTCGAGAGTCTCGAAGGCAAGCGTGGCATCGTGCGCGCCAAGCCGCCGCTGCCCGCGCTCGAGGGGCTTTGGGGCAAGCCGACGGTCGTCAACAACGTGATGACGCTGGCGGCCGTGCCGTGGATCCTCGACCAAGGCGGCGCCGCCTACGCGGCGCACGGTGTTGGTCGCAGCGCCGGCACGTTGCCGTTCCAGATCGCCGGCAACATCAAGCAGGGCGGGCTGGTCGAAGTACCGTTCGGCACCACGCTGCGCGAGTTGCTCTACGACTTCGGTGGCGGCAGCGCGACCGGCAAACCGATCCGCGCCATCCAGGTCGGTGGCCCGCTTGGCGCCTACCTGCCCGAGGACAAGTTCGACACGCCGGCGACGTACGAAGCGCTCACCGAGGCGGGTGGCCTGCTCGGCCACGGCGGCATCGTCGCGTTCGACGAGTCCGTCGACATGAGCAAGATGGCGCGCTACGCGTTCGAGTTCTGTGCGATCGAGTCGTGCGGCAAGTGCACCCCTTGTCGCATCGGCAGCACGCGCGGTGTCGAAGTCGTCGACAAGATCGTCGCCGGCACCGACTGCTCGAAGAACGAGGAGCTGCTGCGCGACCTGTGCGACACGATGACCAGCGCGTCGCTTTGCGCGATGGGCGGGCTGACACCGCTGCCGGTGCTCAGTGCGCTGGACCACTTTCCGGAAGACTTTGCTCCGGATGACGCGCGCGGCTGAATCGGCGTCACGCCGCGTCAGTCGCCGATCGTCAACGTCACGCCGTTGCTGAGCTCCGCCTCCAGCAGGCCGGCGGCGGGCAGCGTGATCGCCTGCAGCCGAAACTGCTCGTTGAGCAGCGACGGCGTCGTCGGGATGAACAACTGGTGCGTCGCCAGCCCGCCGTTCATCAGTCGCGCGTCGAGGAAGACGGCGTCCGCGGCAACGAAGTAGTCGCAGAAGCCAGATCCGAGCGGCGTCGTGGTGGTCGTGTAGTTGCTGATCAACGCGGCGCTGATGCCGGGCTCGGGGCCGCGCGAGACGTGGATGTCGATGGTTGTGCCCATCGCCGGATCGTCGGACCACATGCGCGGTGGGATTGTCGTCGTCGGCGTGCAGCCGTAGCCGACTTGCTGGCTGGTCGCACGCACGTCGACGACCCACGGCTCGAAGCCGAGCTGTGGGTGCTCGGCGCCAAACAGCAACTTGCCGTTGGAGAAGCAGAACGAGTCGGGGTTGGACGATGCGTCGCCCGGCAATAGGTCTGCGAACCGGGCCGTGCCGGCGACGGTGCCGTCGGTGCGCCAGAGTTCCCAGCCGTGTTGTTCATCCCATGCCGAGAACCACGCCTGGCGTTCGCCCGTGGCTGCCAGCCGCGAGGGCGGGCGATCGGCGAGCTGGAACGTGCCGGCCGTCGTGCCATCGGTGCGCCAAAAGGTGCTGTTGCCGGCGGAGCTGAGGTGGAAGAGCAGCAGGTCGCCCATCGCCCAATACGCGAAGATCGACACGCCGCCCGCACCGGGCGCGAGGTCTGCCACCATCTCGGTGCCAGCCAGCGTGCCGTCAGATGTCCATAGTTCGAAGCCGTTGGCGGCCGTGTATGCCTGGAAGTAGAGCCGATCGCGTACCGCGAACGTGCGATCGAAGCCGGATGGGGCATCGGCGACGCCGGCGAACCATTCGCTCGTTCCTGCCGCAGTGCCGTCGGTCATAAACAGCTTTGCCCCGTTCTGCGTCGTGAAGTAGCAGGTGTCGCCGATGGAGATCAGATCGCGCGGCGTCGAGCTGGGGATGCCTGGCAACAGATCACCGAGTGGTACGGTGCCGCTTGGCGTTCCATCAGTGAAGAACGGCTCCTCGCCCTGCACGAAGTCGTTGAGGCCGAACACCAGTCCGCGGCCGAGCGGCGCCATCCGAAATCACGCCGGGCAGGTTGTGGGCGGTTAGCCGCACCGCGGTGGTGCCATTCGTTTGCCACAGCGCGCGGCTGTTGGCCGGATCGTAAGCCAGGAAGTAGAGCAGGTCTTCGGCGACCACGAGGTAGGTGGGATTGCTGTTGCCGGCACCGACGAAGGTGTCGATCACCACCGTGCCGGCGGCCGTGCCGTCGCTCACCCAGACTTCGTTGCCGAGCGAGCTGTGGGTGCCGCGAAAGAACACCTTGTCGCCGACGGTGCGCAGCGACGTGATGTTGGTCGGTTGCTCGGGGCCCGGTGGCACGACGACGGATGTGCCAGTGGCCGTGCCGTCCGTGCGCCACAACGTGCGGGCACCGGTGCCCGTGCCGTCACTCGCGGCGAAGTAGGCGGTGCCCGCTGCGTCGACGCACAGGCCAAACGTGCTCGACAACGTCACGCCGGTTTCGTCGTGGATGTTGGCGATCGGCAGCGCCTGGTCGAGGTTCAGGTCGAGCAGCCACGGCTCGCGCCCGGCATCGGTCACGGCAGAGAACAGCAGTTCGTTGCGTGCGGGTAAGTAGCTCAGCGACATCGGCTGCGAAGACGCCGGTCCGGGGACGATGTCATGAGTCAGCATCGTGCCGGCAACCGTGCCGTCGGTCTGCCAGATCTCTGCGCCGGTTGCGATCTCGGTGGATCGGAACAGCAAGTGTGATCCGGCGTG
>WURV02220816.1:0-10456 GCA_011762755.2 Epimenia babai
TGTCGTACCGTCCCGTGTGTCGTACCGTCCCGTGTGTCGTACCGTCCCGTGTGTCGTACCGTCCCGTGTGTCGTACCATCCCGTGTGTCGTACCGTCCCGTGTTTCGTGTGTTTTATTTTTCTAAAAAGTTGTTTCATTGTTTTATTTTTATATATAGTTGTTTTATTGTTTTATTTTTAAACATAGTTATTTTATTTTTATACATAGTTGTTTCATTGTTTTATTTTTAAACATAGTTGTTTTATTGTTTTTTTTCATACATACTTGTTTTATTGTTTTATTTTTAAACATAGTTGTTTTATTTTAAACATAGTTGTTTTATTTTTATACATAGTTGTTCCCGTTTGAATCTCGAAGGCCATAATCTTATTTTTAACAACTCTGTTTCTTTGTAAATCATATGCAATATATTTGAACACATAATATAAGTGTAGTCATTAGCCTAACCATCAAGCAGACCTTGATTAGAATCCCCCTGCGCCCATTGCAGTCATTGACCTACTTTATAATCTCCAATTGTGTACATGATATAATAAAATATCTAGATATATTATGTGAAGCTACATCAAATAATTTTATGGAAAAAATAGTGCGGTTTGTGGGGAAAGCCTGTAGTTGTCATTGTGCTGTAAGTTTTACACTGATTTGTTGCCTCTCCACATTACGTAATGTCAGTCAAAGGAAAACGTTATTTGCAGCATTAAAATCCACGTGATTAAATATGTGATATCAGCGATACGCATTACACGACAGCGGGTGCCTGATTATGAATGAAACACCCGGGTCCTACCCAATAAACGGTGTACCAGAGTATGCTCACGTTACAGCAGAGGAAGGGGGCGACCAAATCGAAGCTATTCACCACGCCCGCCGTTCAGTTCCAACCCACGGTGCTGTCAACGAAAGAGATCAATGTCAACTTCGCCGGCATCAAGTCACCCGGATTTCGATTCGCCGGCGCTTCGAGGATCGTCAAACCGGTCCTCCCTCAACGCCGATCGCCGCGTGCCTCCATGCGGGAAAATATCGCTACGAGTATCCCGAAACTTAATCGTCCCAAGAAATCATCTTTGAGTTAGTCGAATTTGATATTTGCCATCCGTTTATCAATGAGTAAAAGTAGCAATATTTTGACATTTGTAAACGATGAAATGAAATATATTTGATTTAAAGTGCACTAATAGAATTGCTGTCTAACACGGTTCACATAAATAAATACACCATTTAAAAACATCGATATGGTCTAAAAATCATCAAAAATAACACACATATAAATTAGCACTAAAACACTAATGAGCCTCCTAAACTAATAACTAAGAAAGCTATTTGTGGCCATCAAGATTGTACGTAATAAGTCAGAATATCTTTAGAGGAAGCTACTTTAAATAATAATAAAAATAATAATACTAATAACAAGGTTAAAACACATATTTTATCCAATATTTCCAATATATGTCATATAGTTAATATTGTATACATCAGAAGCAGCATTATTTGTAGATTATGAACAAGAAATTATAGTAAAAAGACGATGATGGCGATAATTCTTGATAATTTCTTAGTTGTAAACTTTGGTAAACAAGTGTGTTTTTTAGTTGACTTGTAAATTGATTTATACATTTGCATTGTCGTATATTAACTGGAAGAGCATTGAAAAGGCGAGGAGCAGCAGTGTAGAAAGCACAGTCGCTGAAAATTCCACGTTTTGTACGAGGAACGATGAGACTAACTGAAGAGTTAACTATGGAATATTTATTGCATTCATTTTTGTCGACCTTTGTACTGGGGGTTGTATTTTTAGACGCTTAAAAAGACAACTATAAGTATGATATACCTGGTCGAAATCTGTATTTTATCTGTCGTGTATCCGTCGTGACAGTGTCTCCAGGTAAAGGTGTCCCCGAGCCGAAATCCGCCAGGAAGTCTACATTTGACTTGCAAGCGAGTCTCTCTCGACCCCTCACCTGGCTGCCGTACACGGGCAAAATCAAACCTCTCGAGGCAGTTAAGACGTCTGCTCACGACGCGAACGGCGGACGTCGAGGAAAGACCTCGCGCCTACACGCAGCGGCGTCGCAGACGGCAGAAACGCGCAAGTTTTTTAAGACGCCCACGCTCAAGAACACAAAGTGCGTAGATTTTCAATTGATATATTATAATATAGTACGGATTATAGCGATGACTGGCAATAGTTTTGTTAGTTTTGTGTAGAGGCACTGGAGTGCTCCATTGGATGTGCGGCGTGATATTTCAGTTGTGCTCCTTTAATTGTGTGGAGTGCTCCATTGGATGTGTGGTGTGATCTCTAAATTGTGCTCCTTTGATTGTGTGGAGTGCTCCATTGGATGGGTGGTGTGATCTTCCAATTGTGCTCCTTTAATTGTGTGGAGTGCTCCATTTGATGTGTGGTGTGATCTTTCAATTGTGCTCCATTAATCACGTGGAGTGCTCCATTGAATGTGTGGCGTGATCTTTCATTTGTGTTCCTTTAATCATGTGGAGTGCTCCATTGGATGTGTGGTGTGATCTCTCAATTGTGCTCCTTTAATTGTATGGAGTGCTCCATTGGATATGTGACGTGATCTTTTATTTGTGCTCATTGAATCATGTGGAGTGATCCATTATTTCCGTAGGTGAGATTTCTCGAGAGTATTTCCGCATTTTGCCCCGTCACGAAAACGTGACCCAGCTACATTGGAGCGGATGTGAAGGAGAAGAAATTTATTTCTACATCTACAAAGATTCATCTTGTGCGCCATTTCTTTCAGAGAGACGAGACGTACGGATGCGACCAAAGCGCGGTCAGACAAGCAGTTCGCTGAGAGGATGAAACGACGCGGTATAAAAGCGTGATGCGACCGCCATTAGCGGCTTTGTCCCCCTCGCACCTCCGGCGAAATCGTTACCTATTCTACCGTAGAGTATACTTCCTGCCTGTCCCATCGGCTTGATTCTATCTGCCACGCGATTGTGGCTAGAATTTTCACTACCTTTCTAACTATATTACAGTGCCAAATAAACATGACGGGGTGGCTGTACAACTTCGGAGCCTGCCTCCCTGGAGAGATGATACAAAAATATTTTACTCCAGTGCAGGAACAAGTACATTAATGCGATTTTGTTGTTAGGGGAGTTAATCCACCATAATTACATATATTTTATCGCGGTAGTGTTGTAATTACCTCCCATGAACGTTACGTACTCACGATTTTCCCATTTGCTGTTTGAATGTCGTGTTCGAAACCGCGCCAGTATTCCCACCAGGTTAATTCAGCTGTTACTTGTAATGTTAGATTGAGTTATTTCAAGATCAAGACTAATATTAACACAGGCTTCCATATAAAAACATGTTTGTAGTGTTTCGATAACACTCGTTAATTTTTATTAACGCCTGAAAAAGTATAGTTATATAAAGGTAGGTATTTTAGTTTGGCATTACTTCTTATTTCTCAATTGATTTAATGTCTTTAGATCACCGACTTCTTAAAAAGGTAGATTTTTGTGCCAGTTTCACATACTAGGAGAATTGCTACTTCACAAAACTTTGTATCTTGCTTTTGAAAACAGAATGATCTGTCGTGGTTTAGGCATTGACCATCAGCGTTGCCCGCTGCCTTGTTCAATCACAAATTATCACTCATCACTTTTACGAATTGTCACTCGCCGCTGTTATGAATTGTCATTCATCACGTTACGAATTGTCACTCATCAACGTTAAGAATTGTGAATTGTCACCAGTAAAGTTACTACTCGTTATGCATTTGTATTATAGATATTTTTAGCATTTTTTGTTAGGTGATGTGTATCTATCGATGATTTATCCAAAAACCCCTTCCTGTTACAAAATGAATAATGCTCATCATACGGGCAGAAATTCTGGCAATTTGCCAGCATAAAAACTCCTAGGCAAATTATTTTGCATGCACATAAAGCATACCATTGACGCTGCGAACAAAAATACTACAGCTTTTTATTTAATTTTCAGGAAATACTCATTGAACCATGATGCTAATTGCATAGTTATAATTTAACTGAAACCTAGGATGTATAGACGACAGTGCATGCCAATGTGTACAGACTGCATCTTGACTGCTAATCATATTTGACATTGCCCAATGTTTATCTTCATATCCAATATATATCTGAAATGGTTCCCAGATGTCATATCATTCAATGTAACATTACTCATGTAGCGTTAGGTTTTCCCACACTTTCGGCTGTTGATTTAATCTGTAACCCACCAGCTAAATATATGAATAAGTACCACAGTAATTGTTTATACTGTATTTCGATTTACTTTACAATAGTTACACTGTAACCTCACACTGTAACCTCACATTACCGAACCCCATTCCGCCGTGTATTTTATTCTTGCGACAACGGTTTTTGTATATAACACCACTTAAGCCTCTAATTCACCGGAAACAGCTGTTATCACATAAAGAGCCAAAAATAACAACCATAGAGAAATAATAATCATCATATGTATTTTAGCTTTGAATGTGTAAATCAATAAAATAATGGTAAACTATCGTCAATACTTTCAATGATAGTTTTGTTTCTTTGTTAAATGCTACTATAGCTACAAAGCCTGTATCAAAATATATCAAACAAATTTATAAATTTACTCATCTGGTTTTTTTCTTGAAAATTATTTAGGTACAACTTTATTACAAATAAAACACATTATTAGCACTGACTGTAATATAGATAAAATAGCAAAATAAAATTTGGAGTATGTGGAACGGAATTTATAAATTCACGTGAAAAACATATGTAACACAAATTATACATTTTGTTGTAATATAGGTATGCTTTGAGTAAAGTGGTCTTCAGAGGGGAGAAATGCAGTCCGATTATTTGGGTTTAGAGTCATGGTATGATGAAATGAGCGGATATATGTCGATTATACAGGTGTATTTCCAGGTGGGTATATGGGTTAATTTTGGGATGGCACTAGCAATGGCTGGGAGTCGGATATGTTACATGTGACCTCAATATCCAGCGTGTGCATTAAAACGCGATGATAATAATTAGATAAGTACGTCTAGTGGTTCTGTCCTTTAATCATTACTAATTATAAAGAAGCCATCGTATAATTATTTTGTAAATATTTCGTCTTTCTTGAGTCGCTTTTGGCTCGAGACATTACCCACGGTCTAACTTAAAATTTAACAATTGACTTCTTATATATTGTGCTTATGCATAGCATGTTGTAGGCGCTAGAATTGGGGAATAGTGAAATACCGTGCGTTACTCGCGTCTCTGGTTGGAAAAGGTAATACAGGTGTAGCAGATGATAAAATCCATTCCATTTAACCTAAGCACCGCTATTCACGAGCTGTGATACCGCATTATGTAGAAATTGCTAACAGTGGCGTGTTTTTACTCCATAAATCATGATCAGAGATGTTTCTGAAATTGGCTACGTGCATCCTTAATAAAACAGTCGTAAGGAATGCTTGGATTTATATGAGGAAATGTTGGATGATTGCATCAGATTAGTTGAAAGGTGACCTCGCTAACTGCAATAGGTAATGTATAACATGAGAACAAGGGGCAAGTAAGTCAATGGGTTGCTTGGGTTATCTGCACTTGGTTCGTAAGTATTGATATGACTGCAAAATTTTCTGGGAAATAACTAAGTTAATTCGCATGCAGGATCAAAAATCGTAATATTGTTACACTCTGCATGTCACATATTTTTTAAAATAGGTGAAGAGATGTTATGTAGTTACCTTGCGTGGTAATATAGTACTACCGTGATAAAACATAGAGACAAAATGTACAGTATGAAAATAATGGTGGTAACGCAATATAAAATGTTCTGGAGTTGTTAGTGATGGAGCTACGACTCTGGTCAGTAAAGAACAGATCTATTGTGACTAGTAATAGCAAATGAAGATTGAGTAACCTCAACGCGGAGTCAAAATGAAGCGAGTAAAATGAATTTTGCGACCTTGGGGGTCAACCTCTCATCTTGTTACAGGATTTATACTCGAAATACTCAAAAGGTTTGCGTCCGACGTAACCAAAACACCAAAGTGGTTCAACAGCCTGATTATAATATCAACAGTCAAGTCGACCCTTTCGAAATCGAATCTGCATAGGGCTCCGTTGTTCTTCATTACCAAAACAACAGAAGTCAATTTTTGGCATAAACAATATGTCTAAATGGATAACGTTATTTTCCGCAATATTTTAGTTTGCGTGGTCATAGCAACCATAAAATGTCCATCACAATGCAAGATTCCAAAAAGGTCGACCTACGACCCGATGATCGGTGGCTCACTGACATGCCATTGATTATGAAATCAAGTAGTCTCGGAGTGCTAGTAACATCTAAATTTCTAAACAGTGACGTAGAGTAGGTGGTCATACCGCTGGATAAAAACATTCAAACAACATTAAAAATTGTCTGTTACTCATAGCCTGTAAGTTAAGTGGTTATTCTGCTATAAAACAATTATACTTGTGAAAAAACAGTGTAAAATCAACGGTGTAATATCTGAAGACAAATATTGCCACAGAAGTGGCGTGGCAATGGGCCATGATTTTTGGTTTGCTTCTTCTTAATATGAATGTGGCCCTCGACGGTTAAAGCAGTTAAATTTCTTGAACAACATGACATATTTAGCGCAACAATCGAAGTGAACATCGCAGAAGATGTTCAATACATAAAAATGAGAAATATGTCGATTTCAGATATAAAAACCAAGCGTCTCCTAGTGTATCGCAATGTTTGTTCCATCGAGGTTTCGGAGTTCAGTGTATAACTTGTTCATGTAGTGGTTGCAAACCCCAAGTGGTGTTCCACGGACAGACGCCAATCTGTACAAAAGGCCAGTCAAATCGTGATTTACGATGTTACAATATCAAGCAAACAGATAGTCTATTAGGAAGGTTTCTAGACTCGTAATAGTAAGTTGCGGGTTAAAAACCGCCCCCCCCCCTCCCCACCCTTGTCAGCAAGTCATTTATCCTAGATGGCTACAGTAAACCTGTTTCTAAAATTGGTAGACACTTCATATAACCCTTATTGATTTGCAACTGTCAAAGGTATTGTATCTGCACTGAATAGCTGCCATAAGTATTCGTTGTATATCGCATCTGCATCGAGGCTTAAATGGTTTATATTTATGGTTTATAACTGTTTTACCTTGAATTTTCACATTATAAATGTACAATAATTTATATTTCCAGAAGTATTATGTGTATCGATAGATGTAGAGTTAACGCCATATGAACCATGCAGGCCTGCGTTCGAAGTTCAAATGTATTAACTGGATAAACTCTTTGTGTATAATAAGTTGAATGTTATGCAGCAACATGCAAGTAGTCTGGGCCAATACTGAATTACTTTCCGTAAAAAAAATTTAAAAAATTCTGTATAATTAAATGTGTATTGTGACTGAGATGACAATCATGAAAAATGCTGTAAATGTAAATCACCAACAAATGACAACGGATGTCTTTGGTTTTACCGACTATGACGAACTATCATCAAAGAGTCATTTGCAAAATTATAGTCTTAAATAGTGAACAAATAAACTCTTACGGTTTTAGAGAATGTGAACTTATATACAGTAAAATATTTAGTAAAATGTGTGAAATGTCTTAGAAAAATTATCGTAGAACTCCATAAAACTGGTGCATGTAATACATTAGCAGCCCATTCCTTTTAGTACGGTACGTTGTTGGTAGTAATAATTTCTATTCGGCAATAATCCACTAACTACTTCTCACGGTTCAGTAACGCACCTGATTAGATGGTACAGCGGTCAGCATAACTCTGCCGCTGTGACCATGTTGATGGAGCAGGTCTTGGGGAGATTCAGTCCCCGGTTGAGGAGGTTCACAAAGTCGATGCATCCCGGGCAACAGGCAGCGAATGGACTAACAAAGATGTAGAAAATCGCGCATAACAGACCAATGGGGAATGCGAAGAGAAGCAAAAGGAAGAACCAAACGATTGTCCTCAGCCAGCCACAGTTTGCCATCATGTGACAAATCAAAGATCTTCAAATAGACAACACAGCAAATGTCATGGAACCTTTCTCCTCAGATAGTTAGTTCACCTAAACTACGACAGGACTTGATCATGAATAGTTTATAATTTTAACTCTCAAATTATTTTAACCTGGGTCTAACACAGATTATTAGGAAACGTGTATGAGACTCTTAGCTAAAATATTGATAATTGTCATGATAAAGTTCTACCGTAAGTGACATCTGACCATATGTTTAACTGAATAATTCTGACGCTGTAACACGCCAAAAACAATTATTTGGCGCAATGAACTAGTGAGATCCGGGTAAAGATTAGTGTTACGTTTAGTCAGTTAAAGGGTTATAAATAATGTATCATAAAAAGGTAAAGGCGAGGTTTTGGTGCTACATATGTGCTGGTGTCATGGCGGGACATCGACGGGCTGATCGCACTAGTTCACTGCGCCTATTTTTTAATATTTATAGGGAAATTTATAGCTAAAATAGGTGGGATAGATATGACTACACTAGAGTCTAGCCTTACAGCCTATGTCTAGACTTTATCTCCACAGACAGTGACAATCAAGACAGACAATTAATCTACTAGCCAGTATTAACAGTGTGAAGAATTTTATGCCATAAAAATTTTGTAATGTAGCTCATGGTTGTCTTTCTTAATACTGTACGCATTAAATAATTTGAAAAATTATTATAGTTTTATTAAACATACCGACGTTTCAATGTTAAACTTGCTTCCGCGTTAGTTATATTAACGCGGTTACGTTTTCAACTCGGTAGCGTTTTTTAAATCGAGATTACCTTTGACAATAATTTATACCTAAATTATTATAAATACGTAATGGAAAACTGCTGCATCATAATCGTATGCATTTATAACACAGTTTCTAATGTGTTTTTAACCGAATATTTTGTTTCATTGTAAGTATGTCATTATGATGGTGACCTCCAGCAGTACGTTAAAATGACTCAAAATAACATTATTAGTTTCCTTTTTATGATATTTCACTGTGGGCAACAAGTTCCGTTTTTAGTGAAAGACCGACGACTTTATGGCAAAAGTTGTAGTTTCAAAGCCTAGAAAAAACACGGCCAACTCCCTAACTGGACGGCATGAGAATTCACTGTAAAATATACAGTTAATGTGAGATGTGTTTTAAACTGCAAAATATGGTTATAAAAATCAAAGAGGACTGAGCAAAAGACCGCCATCATCAGCCAAGGGATGCAACTCACGGGTAATCTTCAATGCGCATTGTGTACCAACCAAATTTCTCATACGAAAGATAACCGTTCGTTAATTTGTGCCAAGACAGTAGGGTCCGCTTATATAAATTAGCTTTCCTTAATTAAAACACTTGCTATAGGAACAATTCATATTACATAGGAGGCAATACCCCGCTTTACGATTGAAGATTACTTTCAGAAGTCATCCATCGATTACAGTATCTATTGATAAAATAAAAGATCTCGGATGCAGGTCCACCTCAATATCTAACAGCCAGAGATCACCATTTGTGTGGCATTTCCCATTTCAAATTGTGGAGGAGATGTTGCCAGCATTTTGGACAAGACGGGACAAGACGGCAACGAAAACCAGGGATCTGGCAGAATGGTAGACATTGTTGTATATACTTTATGCGTCCTGATGACGAACTATTCGTTTTTTCGCCCATCTTTTACAGACTATATTGTAACGAATTAATACGGAGTGTGCGACATATGTAACTCGTATGTAGACATCTGTAGCCAGTGGCGTGAATGGAAAAGGTCAGTTGTCTGTAAAGGGTCATAATTGTTTGTAAAGGGTCATAATTGTTTGTAAAGGGTCATAATTGTCTGTAAAGGGTCATAATTGTTCGTAATGGGTCATTATAGTTTGTAAAGGGTCATAATTGATTGTAAAGGGTCATAATTGTTTGTAAAGGGTCATAATTGTCTGTAAAGGGTCATAATTGTTTGTAAAGGCTCATAATTGTTTGTAAAGGGTCATAAATGAAATTGGCCTACACAACGATTACTTCGGTAGTCAGCCTGTAAATAAATAAAATATATATATATATTTTTATATATAGCGTCATTTTTTCTGTAG
This sequence comes from Epimenia babai, assembly GCA_011762755.2. Taxonomy (NCBI): domain Eukaryota; kingdom Metazoa; phylum Mollusca; class Solenogastres; order Cavibelonia; family Epimeniidae; genus Epimenia; species Epimenia babai. The sequence continues at coordinate 10,101 of WURV02220816.1, forward strand.
GCAATCTTTATTACTGTATTTTTAAAAGTGTATTTCTATTGATAATTGCTATTAGTGCACTTTAAATCAAATATATTTCTTTCAATTTCATGAGTAATGAATGGAAATTATCATTTAATGTTCAAAACAGAAATATGTTATCACTATTGGTGCGCACAACACAGATACTACACATATAGGTGGCGAGCGAATATTTTGATTTAGTTAATTATTTCAGTTAACTGAATAGTTAAATTATAGTTATATGTAACACACACACACGCGCACGCACACACACATACACACACACACACACACACACACACACACACACACACACACATACACACACACACACACACACACACACACACACA